>CANYBF011181089.1:0-12485 GCA_948192965.1 Dalechampia spathulata | reverse complement strand
AAGAATTTAAAAGGAATATAATTCTTATTATTTATAAAGAACAAGTTAAAGAAATAATTCATATAATATTATGAATTAAAAATAGATAATGTTTATGTGGATAAAGGAAGTCTTTTATTTAAAGTTAAATGATGGAAAATTATACTTATTAAAGTATAATTTTCCATGGTATGAAACCATATTAAATTAATATCATATACATGTTATAATTGAATTAAAATTATGTGATATTAAATATGGTTAATATGAATAATATTTTAAGGTGCATGATAATATAATTTTCCTTTATTAATATTATGATAAGTAAGTGTTGTGAATTGATAAAAAAAATTGATTGTTATATATTGGTATGTGATTTCAAGGTGAATAATGGATGATAAATGATAGAATTAAAGTTATTAAATTGAGATAAATATTTAATATGTGATTATTATGGTTTAAAGGGGAAATTGATGCAAACCACTCGAAATGTAAAAGGAACAGAAAATCAGGTTTGTGCTTTTTAGCTGATTCCTTATTATTGGATCGGTAGGTAAGTATGAACTTACCTTAATTTTTAACATATGATTACATGTTACATCTCATATTTTTATATAGGAATGACTAAGTTAATTAAGTTGAATTATTTTAGGAAATATTAAGAGATTAGCTAAAACATATCATGACACTCACATTTATTATGATATGATATGCTGTGATGAAACTAATATTGATAATGATGCTTAAAGAAGGATCATTAGTATTAGTCAAGGAGATCATTCATGATAATATTATCAATGCAGGGGATAGAATATATGATGATATATATATGATTGATTGAAGTTATAGTTGTTTTATACATATCATAGCATTCATTTTTATTAGTTATAATAGTATGATATGGTGTGTTGATTGTGACGTTGACATGTCATAATGATAATGACATTTACATGATGATATTATGATATGCCACGTTAGTAAAGATATTTAAATAAGAGAAGATGTGATAGATTGTTATGTCATTAATTGATAATGATAACATAAAAGATAAATGTGAATAAATAATTATATTTAAATGAAGGTTAATAATATTAGTAAAGAATAATCATTCATGATAATAGTAGAAATTTATTGAATAGTATATGTATTGCTTTATACAGATTATTGAAGTGACTAGTATTTTGCTTATATTATATCATGGAGGTTTTATATTGATGAAATTGATTTAAATGATGAAGTTCTTTCATGATGATATAATCATATCATGATTATAATTGATAATTGATAATTATGGAATACATATATATATGAAAAGATGCAAATGATATAATGTGATATATATATGAGTGTTCGCAAATAAAATTAATATTTGCAAAATTATACACATCGAGATAAAAAGGAAGTAAATAAAATGAAATGATCAATTTATTACATGATTCTAAAAGTATGGTATGTATCAGAAATTGGTACGTAAACATAAAATAATTAAGACTGGAATATTATGAATTATAATAAAATAGTAAATTATGAAGGATAATAATATCTAGATATGAGTGAAGGTTGATGAATTTTAATATCGAGGCTCATAAACCAAAGTAAATGAATTTGGATTTAAGTAGAAAATGACGATCAAGTAATTCTAATGGAAATTATGAGATATGAAATGAAATCTATATGCATTTGATGCCATGTGAAATGTATGCTACTTGAAAGGATGTAATGGGAAATGAATGTCTTATGGAAATCATGCTATATGAAATGAATGATGTATGAATTGCATGATACATGAGATGATAACATGTTGCTTACATATGTTAATTTGGCATCATAGCATGAAGCATATAAATCATGTCATAAAACATATTGATATATTCATATACATGACATGACATGGAGAAATAATGGAGGGGAAAATAAATAAAAGAAAGCGATGAAATGATAATTGAAAAGGGTACTGGGCATTTTGAAATTCCTACAGATACGAAATGAATGTGAAATGGGTTCCAGCGATGAACCACATATATGAGATCAAATTGTAAGACCCAGTACAATACGTGCTTATGAAATGGTCCAGTATATGTTAAAAGGGCAAAATGATATGAAAGATATGAAATGATATAGATATGTGAAAAGGAAAAATATAAGGGAGAATGCATAACATTGATGCATTCTCATATGCAAGCATCATTCATAAAAATATAGTGATGATATAAATGATATGTGATTACACACATGAGCATATATGCAAATAAATCACAATGATCACACATATCATGATACATACATGATGATGGTATAATACATACATGATGTGATACATACGATGATAATAAGGTACGTGTAATATAAAGATAACACACATGCTATGACATATACATATGGATGTTGAGAATGACGTCTAAATGATACATTCATATGAATTATAATGATGTTAATGTCTAAATGATGCCTATGATAATCATATGTTATATACATGAATGATATGATACACATGATAATGATATACATGATAAGATACATACATGATGAACATATGATAAGATTCTTTGATGTCATTCATGCTGATTATTGGTAGAAAATATAATTAATATGATTAATTATATTATAATTATAAATTAAAGGAATATGTGATAAAATCAAAAATGGCATTTTAGAATAAATGTAAGATTTTGTTATATCCTAAAATGTTATGAAAGTAATAATATTGGTTGTGAACATGGTATAGATATGTTTACAGTAACGAAATGATAATAATTGGGTAACAATGATTATTTTGGGTTACAAGATATATGAATGTATTGCTTAAACCCAATTCAGAAGAATAATATATTCAAGAAAGAATAAATGATATATGTGTATATCATGGGAATAAACTAGACATAGTTTTGACATTAAGTGAACTATGATATGGGAATGATACAGAAGCAAGTAAACATCAATATACATTAAGGTGATGTTTTAAATGAATACATTGGAATGCTGTTTAAATGATACTATGGTTTACATGACTTGTTCATAGATGTGATATGAATGATTATATTATATATGTTATGTGTTAAGCACCACTGAGTTATATACTCAACGTTCATCATTTGATGGATGTAGGTTAACAGTTGGATGGCGAGCATTAAGTATTGATAAAGGTAGTAAATGCAAGAATGATAATTGGGACTAATACTTTTGCAAAACTTTAAATGGTACATCAATAAATATCATAAGTAAAAAAAAAATTACATATCCCTTGTAGGATGTTTATTGACTTTCTAGAAGAGAAAGTTAATAGTCATTCTACAGGAGCATGTCTACACAGGTAAAAGACGTGACACTATCATTGGCTGCCTTAAGTCTTTCCTTCATTGTTTTGATCTTCTCCCCTATGTATTGAACAATATCAGGCTCGATCAATTTCGTCTTACCTACCTCGTCCTAACATAAAGGTATTTGACATCTCCGTCCATATAAAACTTGATAAGGAGCCATCTGTATACTGGACTAATAATTGTTATTATATGCAAACTCCATCAATGGTAAATATCTATCTCAGCTACCTTTAAACTCTAATATACAAGTCTACATCATATCCTCCAAAAGCTATATAACTCTCTCAGACTATCCATCAGGTCGAGGGGTGGAAAGCAGTACTGAAATTCACCTTAGTTCCAAGGGCCTTTTACAACCTACCCCAGAATCTAGAGGTAAACCATAGGTCATGATCAAACACTATTGATAATGGTACTCCATGAAACCTCACTATCTCCTAGATATACAATTTTGCCAATCGATCTAAATTGTAATCCATCCTCATTGGCAAGAAATGAGCTGACTTAGTCAATTTGTCAATAATCACCCAAACATCATCATATTTCCTCTGTGTTAATGATAAGCCAGTCATAAAATCCATAGTAATTTGCTCCCATTTCCACTCCGGAATGGACAAAGAATGTAATAACCTTGTGGGTACTTGGTGTTCTACTTTTACCTTTTGGTAGGTAAGGCATTTAGCTACATAGTCTGCAATATCCCACTTCATGCCAGTCCACCAATAATACCTCTTCAAATCTCGATACATCTTCGTACCACCAAGATGCATTGAGTAAGGAGATTGATGCGCCTTTTTCAATATGCTTTTCTTTAACTCTGCAATACTAGGCACACATCTACGTCCTTGATACATCAATAATCCATCCATACTAAACTCAAATACTGGCTTACTATTTTCCTAAGGCCGTTGCAGCCATCTTATATATAAGTCATCCTTCATTGTGACTTCTTTGATTTGCTCATCTAATAACATCTTCATCTGCAACTGTGATACTATTTCACCATCTAATTGAAAAGATAATAAAGCATTCAACTTATTTGCCTCACGTACCAACTCCAATGGTATGGCATGAATGTGTGCTAGCGTCTTCCGACTTAAAGCATCAACTACCAAGTTAGCTCTCCCAGGATGGTAATCAATCACACAATTGTAATCTTTAATCAGTTCCATCCATCTCCTTTGTGTTAAATTTAGCTCTTTTTATGTCTCTAAATATTTCAAGCTCTTATGATCAGTATGGATATACATTTCTCACCATACAAATAATGATGCCAAATCTTCAATGTAAACACTACCATAGCTAACTCCAAATCATGAATAGGATAATTCCTCTCATGTGGCTTCAACTACTGAGAGGCATATGCTATTACCCTACTTTCTTGCATCAAAACACAACCTAAACCATTATGCAAAGCATCACTATAACCAATATACTCCTTACCCTAGGTAGGTAACACCAACACTAGGGCTTGTGTCAAACACTCCTTCAGCTTATCAAAATTCTTCTGACACTTATCTGTCCATTCAAAAGGGATATCCTTTCATAACAATTTAGTGAGTGGCAATGCTATAATCGAGAATCCTATCACAAATCTATGATAATACCCTGCTAAACCTAGAAACTACATACCTTTGTAATACTGCTAGGTGGCTTCCAATTAAATATTGCTTCCACTTTACTGGGATCCACTCTTATACCTTTCGCAGACACAATATGCCTAAAAAATAACACATGCTTTAACTAGAAATCACATTTTGAGAGTTTAGCATATAACTATTTGTCCCAAAGAATCTGCAACATAATCCAAAGATGTATATCATGTTCCTTTGATTCCCTCGAGTATACAAATATGTCATCAATGAATACTACTACAAACTGATCAAGATAAGGTTTGAAAATAGTATTCATTAATGCCATAAAAGTAGCATGTGCATTAGTTAATCCGAAAGGCATGACTAGAAACTCATAATGACTATACCGAGTGCGAAAAGCTATCTTTCGGATGCTCTCCTCCTTTGCCCACAATTGATGATATCCTGATTGTAGATCAATCTTAGAAAAGACTGATGCACCTTTCAATTGATCAAATAAGTTATCAATCCATGGTAATGGGTATCTCTTTTTCACGATCACCCTATTTAATTGTCGATAATCAATGTACATACAAAGAGAACCATCCTTTTTCTTCACAAACAACACCGGTGCTCCCCACGATGACATACTAAGGTGTATAAATCCCTTATTAAGAAGCTCTTGTAATTGTACCTTTAACTCCTTCAACTCCATCGATGCCATCCTATACGATGCCAGAGATATACGTTCTACATCATGCATCAGCTCAATATCAAACTCTACCTCCTTAATCGATTGTATACCAGGTAACTCCTCTGGGAATACATTCTAAAAATCATATATAGTAGGAATATTTTCTTCTTTTAGCTTCTCCACCTAGGTATCAATCACATTAGCTAGAAAAGCTGTACACCCACTATAAATTAGCTTCCTAGCTATAGTAGCTAATATTAAACTCGATACTATTATCAATCTAATTCCTTGCACTCGAACATTAACAAATTCAAGTGCTCTAAATGTAACCACCTTCAATTTATAATCCATCATAACCTGGTATCAAGCTAGCCAATTTATTCCTAAAATGACATCATACTCCCTAAATGGCATCTTCACCAAATGAGAAAGAAAAGTAACACCCTAAATCTATAACGGACAATCTCTAGATACTTGATTCACCCCACATATTTCCTTAATGGGCTAGATACTATTACATCATAACTCATTGGTACTGACTCCACAGATGCAAAGCAACTTAATACAACACTAACATATGAATATGTAGAGTTGGGATCAAATAAAACCATAATATTAGAGTCAAATAAACAAAACTCACCAACAACCACATTAGCAGCTCCAACCTCATCTTGTTGATGCATAGTATACACTCTGGCTGAAACACTTAACCCTTGAGGTTGATTAATGATATGTGCTATCATGTATTATGTTTTAGAAGTTTTAGGTTGTGTTTGTGCATTGATTTGATTACATTTTTGCTTTGATTATTGTGTTTTTAGTAGAATTTGATATGTGTGTTGAGTGTGTAGCTTTAGAAGGACAAATAAGAAGAAACTAGAAGTTTTTTATGCATGGAGGAATAACTCCATGATCATGGAGCTCAGTGCAACGATCGTGGTAAAGGAGCTAAGGAGAAAGGAACCTATTGGAATTTTCCATGATCGTGGAGTTGAAGTCATGATCGTGGAAGTCATGAAGGAGTTGCCCGAGAACCTATTGGAAAAATCCATGATCGTCGACTCCAACTCCACGATCGTAGAGTCAAGTCATAAGAGAAGAAGAAGCTACTGGAAAAATCCATGATCGTGGACTTCAACTCCATAAATGTGGACTTGTAATTATTAGGCAAATTGAAATACAACTTGACAGAAGATAAAGTATAGAAATGGATTCCATGTGAAGAGCAAAAATAAAAAAATCTTAAAGAGCATTAATGGGTAATGGAGTACATATCATGGAGAGAGTGATGGGAAAAGAAATGGACAAACCCAAGATAAGGCAAGGTATGACCTCCACTGAAGGATTTAAGGAGAAACCATTCACCATCTGCAGGAGGAGGGAGAGAAAGAGGAACAGGAGGAGAAGTGCAGGAATTAGGGTTCTAGTAGCTAGGTTTATAATTTTCTTTATGCTTTACATTTTCTTCTTGTATTTCTTCAGCCATGAGTGTATAGGTACTCTAATTAGGATTTGATTTCTAAAATCCCTTATTAGGATAACTGATTGTGCTTGTTTCAACATTACTATGAATGTTTAATTTTAAAGATTGGTTTTAGAAACAAAATCTCTGTTTTATGATTGCAACAAGAGTTAGATTGTAGAATTCTTGTACATTGAGAGATGGAAAACCTAAAGATTAGCTTCTAAATGATTTCTTAAGCTCTGTATCTACAGCAAGAGTTGATTTATTGAATGCTTATTCATTATGGTTAGGCTGGTATGTATGAGAGATCTACATGCTCCTAATTCCTGTATGATTGGTTGATAGTTTCCCTAATTAGAGGACCCTGATTGTGACTAAGGAATTCTAAAGGTTAGAGTGAAATTTAATTGGTTTTGCCTCGAGGGAGGGTTATCGATACTATTGGATATCTTGGGTAGTAATTAGTATATGATTGTTATTCTAGATTGGTGATGATGATTTCAAATCCTATGTTCTTATCATTATTTTAACTTCTCACCTCTGAGTCCATTTCACGTCCTCATTTACTTACTATGGTATTAGCTTACTCCTAAATATCAAACCATCATCATTGCTTAAACAGACCAGAAATCCAAGTAGGGGTGGATAGGCCATAAATCCTTATGGGATCAAGATTCTACTAAAAAAATCAGTTGGCTTGCAATGAAGTATTGATTAAAACTATTGTCGTTTCAGGGACGATCAAGTTTTTAGCATCGTTACCGAGGATTTGTGTGTTTAACATCACTATAAAGAGAGTAAAGTTTGATTTAAGCATTTTTTGTATTTTTAATCTTTTGTTTGAGTTATGTGGGTGTATGAGTTAGAGAACCAAGAACTCTCAAGCACCATTGTTAGAAGCTTGTGAAGATCCAACAAGACTTGAAAGAGAGAACCGAAGAGTTGCTCTGGAAAGAGTTATGTAAGAAAATCTAGTAGAAATGGCAGAAGAACAGAGAACTTTGATGAATGTGGTCAGACCTGGTTTTTATGCTAACCAACAGAGCATAATGAGACCAGCCATAGCAGCCAATAATTTTGAGATCAAGCCAGCTCTATTGCAAATGTTGCAACCTTTGGTACAGTTCTTTGGTTTACCAAATGAGGACCCTAATGCTCATATTTTAAATTTTCTAGAGATTTGTGATACTTTCAGGTATAATAGAGTGACAGAGGATGCTATAAGGCTAAGGCTATTCCCATTTACACTGAGGGACAAGGCAAAAATCTAGCTGAACTCATTGACCCCAAGGTCAATTACAACTTGGGACCAGCTTGTGCAAGCATTTCTGGCCAAATACTTTCCCTTGGAAAAGATTGGAAAGATCATCAAGGAGATCACCAACTTTCAGTAGATGGATAGTGAGTCTTTATATGAACATGGGAAAGATTCAAGGAGCTACAAAGGAAGTGCCCTCATCATAATTTGCCAAGAGAGTTGCTGCTCCAGACTTTCTACAATAGAGTAAACATAACTCTTAGAGGGACCATCGATGCAGCAGCTAGAGGGTCCCTGATGAAGAAGACCATAAAGGCAGCATATGAACTGCTAGAAGAGATGGCAACTGCCAATGCACTATAGGCATCAGACAGGTTAAGAACGGTAATTAAAGAACATAAAGGTATTTTATCACTTGATGCTGTTAGTACTTTGCATGATGAAGTTGTAAATTTGATAAAACAAATTAGCAACATGTCAAAGGTATCCAATTCATGTGAGTTGTGTGGACAATCAAGACATGCTGTGAATGAGTACAATGCATGTGAAACCATGGAGTAGGTTAGTTTTTTAGGCAACATACCGTAATCCATAGGAAGACAAGGTAACAATCCGTACTCCAACACATATAATCCAGGGTAGCAAAACATCCCAAATTTTTCTTGGAGTAACAATGCAAGAAATGTGTAAAAGGCACAACAACCAACACCTCCTCAATAGAACAATTTTGAGTCCAAGATGGAGAAATTCATGGAGCTACTGAGAATAAAGTTGACTAGCTAGGAGGAATCACAGAATAGAATGGAAGCCAAATTTGATCGAATCACAAAGAACCATTCATCCTCCATCCATAACTTAGAAGTACAAGTGGGGTAACTGGTAACAGCAATAGCGTAAAGGAACCTTGGAGGACTTCCAAGTAATACCAAACCAAACCCCAAGGAGCAAGTAAATGCAATTCAACTGAGGAGTGGCAAATAATTGGTCAATAAAGATAGGGAACCTGCTAATATTGAGGATGAATGTAGGAATAAGGAAAGAGGGTAGAACAGTTATGAAGCAGGGCCTTCTCAAATACAGACACAGGCTGAAGGAATTCACTACCATGATTGTGGTAGATAACTCCATGATCATGGAATTGAGTCTAGGTAAAAGAGAAAGGAGAAGGAGCAAGGGCCAGGTAAGCATATACCCCATTCCATTTCCATAAAGATTAGTGCAACATAAAGTAGATGAAAAGTTTACTGCATTTATAGAAAAATTAAAAAAACTAAGAATTAATGTGACATTTACCGAAATGATTCAAGATATACCAAAATATGCAAAAATTTTAAAAGAGATCATAGTACACAAATCCACTATAGATGATACATAACCAGTTTCATTATTTAGGAATTGTAGTTGAATAGTTTCAAGTAAAATGCCATCTAAACTATGAGATCCTGAAAGTTTCACTATTCCATGTAAAGTAGGAGATTTAGTATTTAACAAGTGTTTGTGTGATTTGGGCGTAAGTATCAACTTGATGCCATATGCCATCTTTTAGAAGCTAAGTATTGGAGAAATCAAGACTACTTCTATGGTAATCCAGCTGACAGATCAGTCAGTGGAGAAACCATTTAGGATCATTGAGGATGTTTTGGTAAAAGTGGACAAGTTCATCATTCCAGTAGATTTTATGATGTTGGACTACAATGAGGATGTCAATTGTCCCCTGATTTTAGGAAGACCTTTCCTGAATGTGGGGAGAGCATTAGTTGATGTACATGAAGGAAAACTCGTCCTCTGAATTAGTGATAAGTGAATAGAGATCAATATGAGGAATGCAATGAAACAACCAATGGAGGGTGAGATATGCATGAAGGTAGACATAGTTGATGAATGTGTATCCACTGTCATGAAGGAAGACGTGCAGAATGTCACAATAGAGGAAGGGGTTGAGGTAATAAGTGAGGAAGGTCGTGAATCACCTAGAACATAACAGCTGGTAAGAAATACTAACCATACTCCTTCAATTGAGAAACCACTTGCTTTAGAACTGAAAATCCTACCAAAATATTTAAGGTATGCTTTCTTAGGGAATAATGAAACATTATTGATTATTGTCTCTAATAAGCTAACTTTGGCCTAAAAGGGCAAGGTGCCTAAAATGGTACAGAAGCACATTCAAGCTTTAGGTTGGTAACTGTTAGATATCAAGGGAATTAGTCCTGATATGGTCATGCATAGAATACACTTGGAAAAGGGAAGCAAGCCTGTTCATGAGAGGCAAATGAGACTCAACCCTAATGTGTAAGATATTGCAAAAAGGGAGCTGATTAAGATACTAGATGCAGGTATTATCTATCCTATTTTTGATAGTGAGTGGGTGAGTCCAGTCCAATATGTACCAAAAAAAGGGTGGCATGACTATTATAGAAAATAAGAAGTAGGAATTGCTATCAACTAGGATAGTGACTGGTTGGAGAGTTTATATAAACTATATGAAGTTGAACACTGCTACTAGGAAAGACCATTTTCCTTTACCCTTTATTGATCAAATGATAGAGAAGATAACAGGTCACTCTTTCTATTATTTCTTAGATGGCTATTCAGGATATAATCAGATTTTCATTTTCCTCAAGACCAAGAGAAAACAACTTTCACATGTCCTTACGGTACATTTGCTTATAGGTGTATGCCTTTTGGTTTGTGCAATGCGCCTGTCACTTTTTAGAGATGTATGATTGCCATATTTGCTGATATGATTAAGGAATTTATGGAAATATTCATGGATGACTACTTAGTGTTTGGAGACTCTTTTGAGTTATGTTTGTAGAATTTAGAACGAGTCTTGGAATGCTGTGAAGAAACTAACTTGGTGCTGAATTGGGAGAAGTGCCATTTCATGGTAGATGAAGGAATTGTGTTGGCCATAAGATCTTCAAGGAAGGTATTGAGGTGGATAGAGCAAAAATTGAGGTAATATCTAATCTACCACCACCATAGAACATAAAGGGGATAAGAGGATTCCTTGGACATACAGGATTTTATCATCGCTTCATAAAAAAATTTTCTATCATTGCTAGACCCTTGACAAGCTTGTTAGTCAAAGATGTTGTGTTTGATTTCAATGATGAGTGTTTGAATGCTTTAACACCTTGAAGTATGCATTAAACACAGCTTCAATTTTAACTTCACCAGATTGGTCTTTTCCTTTTGAGATTATGTGTGATGCTAGTGACTTTGACTTAGGATGTGTGTTAGAGTAGAGAAAAGAGAAGAAGTTACCTGCCATTTATTATGCTAGCAAAACATTAATTGGACCACAATTGAATTATACCATAATAGAAAAGAAGCTCTTAGCAGTAGTTTTTGCATGTGACAAGCTTAGAGCTTATCTTTTAGGATCCAAAGTCATCATTTTTACTGACCATGTTACTTTAAGATATTTATTTACAAAGAAAGATGCAAAGCCAAGATTGATTAGGTAAGTGTTGCTGCTGTAAGAATTCAACATTGAAATCAGGGACAAGAAGGGAGTTAAGAATGCAGTTGTAGACCATCTTTCATGATTGGAGAAGGATGACGAGGATAATGGTGAAGAAAGCAACCCTATCAAGGAAGAGTTTTCAGATGAATCCGTGTTCATGTTGCAGAAAAAAGAACTTCCTTGGTATGCGGACATGGTCAATTATGTTGATGTGTGCCATCATGTATTATGTTTTAGAAGTTTTAGGTTATGTTTGTGCATTGATTTCATTACATTTTTGCTTTGATTATTGTGTTTTTAGTAGAATTTGATGTGTGTGTTAAGTGTGTAGCTTTAGAAGGATAAATAAGAAGAAACAATAAGTTTTTTATGCATGGAGGAAAAACTCCATGATCGTGGAGCTCAGTGCGACTATCGTGGCAGAGGAGCCAAGGAGAAAGGAACCTACTGGAATTTTCCATGATTGTGGAGTTAAAGTCCACGATCATGGAAGTCATGAAGGAATTGCCCAAGAACCTACTGGAAAAATCCACGATCATAGACTCCAACTCTATGATCATGGAGTCAAGTCATAAGAGAGGAAGAAGCTACTAGAAAAATCCATGATGGTTGACTCCAACTCCTTAAACATGGACTTGTAATTATTGGGCAAATTGAAATATGACTTGACAAAAGATAAAGTGAAGAAATGGATTCCATGTGAAGAGCAAAAATAAAAAAATC
>CANYBF011180906.1:0-23382 GCA_948192965.1 Dalechampia spathulata | reverse complement strand
ATATTTATTAAAAGAATATAGAGTTAATTTATTAATGAATTAAATTGGTTATATGAATTTTACTTTAATGGACTAAAATGAAGTATGAAAGAGAATTGGTTTGTATGTTGACATGTGGCTTTAAAAGTAATTTAATTAATTATATGACTTGTATACTTAATAAATAAGACTTAAGAATATATTAATGATTTAAATGAAGATTCAAAAATTTAATATTAATGATTTAAAGGATTAATTAATTAAAGTTTTAATGAGTTCTAAGGAAGTTAATTAAGTTAACTTAATTACGGTATAAAATGATTTGTATGAAATTGACAATAATTGATTAAATGAGATGATTAATTAATAGTATGAAATAATTAACATGGAGTTTACTTAAGTTAATAAAAATGAAAGATAATAATGATGTATATGAAGTAATAGTATATGGTTTATTAATGACCAAAATTACATGATTTAATTAGACATTAAGTAACTTAAAGATGTATAGTATGAAATAGGTTAAATGAATTAACCTTAGTTGATTAAATACATGAAAGTTATAAATGAAATTAAAAGTGTTGGGTGATATGTGTTGATAATATTCTTATTAATGTGTAAGTTAAGGACATCTTAAAAGAATGATAATGTAGACATACGGTTTTAAAGAAAATAAACATATATGATTAAATTGGGAATTTAATGGTAAGTTAATGTTTGACGGCATGTTAATTTAAGTGGTTAATTAAAATACAAAGTGAGTATATGATATGTGGCTATGCATATAATGATGCATGAATAAGTATATTAAGACATGTGAATATTATTATGTCTTTTGAAAATTTTTATTTAAATGATTATATAACAATGGTATTAAAAGAAGTATGTCATAAGATGTTATTGAATTAAGTTAATTTAACATACCTTTTAAATAACATGAGTTTATTGAATTAATAATTAATGGGATTAAGTAAGGATGAAATTAAAAAGGTATGTTAAAAGAAGTTAGAAGAGGATATGTTTATAAGATCAAATGTAGATGTGCATTATTCTATGTTATGATATGAATTTTAAAAAGGGAAAATAAGTCTTATTATTATTAAGGAATTTATTATTATTAAGGAATAAAATTAAGGACATAATTCATATAAGATTATGAATTAAAAATAAATAATGTTTATGTTGATAAAGGAAGTTTGATACTTATAATTAAATGATGGAAAATTAAATAAGATATAATTTTCATATTATATGAAAACTATATTAAATTGATATCATTTATATTTTAATTAATTTAAAATATATGATATTTAATATAGTTAGTATAAATGATAATACTGATGTAAATGATATTATGGTTTTTCTAAATTAATGTTATGACAAATAATGGATAGTTATACAGTAATATGTGATTTTAATGTGAATAATAGATTATTAATGATTGAATTAAATTTATTAATTAAAGATGAATATTTAATTTATGATTTATATGATTCAGAGGGAATTCAACACATTCTATTAAGGGAATTAATTTAAGGAACTGAAAATCAGGTTTGTGCTTTATATTTGCTGATGCTTTAATAATGGATTGGCTGGTAAGTATGAACTTACTTAAATGTTATCATGTGATTACATGTTTTATTTTATTTCATATGTTTTATTCTTTATGAATATGAATGATTAAGGATATATTTAGGAATTCTATAGGGTATTTTATACAAATTATTTAATAAGAATGATAATTAAAGTTTATGGTTATAAAGAAGATATATTATGAATATCTTTTTATTAAGATATTATTATTTTACAATGATTAATTATAGATGATATTTTTAGAATAAATATAAAAAGGAAGTAAATGATGTTTTATGACAATAAAATTTATAAGATTCATATATTTTAAATTGTGAATTTAGTGATGTGATAAATTTTGATGAATGATATGATTATCATTATAATTAATGACATCGATTGTATGAATAGATTATGTAAGGTATGTTAAAGTTTATAGTATATATATATTATGTAATGAATTATACAAGTAAAAAGGTAAAATTATGTGATAGTATAAGGATGTTATAAGATGAGAAAATAAGATAATGAAATGTTTCTAAGGGTATGAAAAGTATTGGTTATGGGTTCAAGTATTATTAAGGTATTGGAGACTGAAATTTAATTATACGACATTAATAAATGAATTATTATATTCATGGTTTAGAATTATTGTAAATGAGGTGTTTATATCTATGATGTACTATGACTGGTATGAATACTTAATTATGATTAATAAGTTGATGGTTAAAATATCATGACCTATTTATCAAGGTTAATGATTGATATGTTAATATTTTATGTTATGAGATGTTCTTATCATATTGGATATCAATGAATGTATGAAATGGATGACGTAAGTAATAGATGAAATATAAATGAACGATATCTATATAAATTGAATGATGAATGATATTTTATCATGATGCTTACATAAGTTCATCATAGTATCATGACATAAAGCATAGATAGCATGTCATAAAACATCTGTTGACATATACAAATCATGATGACATGGAGGTATAAGAAAGGAGGAAAATAAGTGAATAAGGAAATGATAAATAAAATGGGTACTTGGGCATTATGAAATGAATTCCTATAGGAAATAAGTGGAAAGGAAAATGATTTGAAATGAATGTGAAATGGGTTCCAGTTTGTTGAACCACATGAAATGATATGAAATGAAATGTAAGACCTAGTACCGAGCATACTTATGAAATGGCCCAGTATGTAAAAAGGGTAAATGAAATGGAAAGAAATGTAATGTTACAGGAAAATAAGAGGGAGAATGCATAACATGAATGCATTCTCACAATCAAACATTATCATGCATAATACATGCCACATTTCATAACTACCTAATGATTTATATATAATGATTGAAGCTTATGCTCATGAGTAAGAATGATCATCATGATGGAATGATGAATGCATCATAATTATGCTTATATGAAGATGTCTATTGAATGATGATGTACAAAATAGTATGATGGATAATGATGTAGATGCATTTATTAATAGTTATTGAATATTTTAATATAATAGGTATAATTATGAAATATCGTTATTAGAGTCTATGCTCATAGATAGAAATGTATGTCGAGAGCATGATGTTATTTATTGATATCATTTATATGTTAAATGTTGATAGAGATAATGATTCGTACACTTAATTATTTTATGAATTTATATTAAATAGGAAATTCATGACAAGTGATAAAATGACATTTCAATAATTGTAAGATTTAATTATATTATAATAATGTCTATAGCATGATGATGTTAGATTTAAATATATGTTAAAGTATGATGATGTTAGAATATAGAGATTTTAGAAACAGAAGTAAAAGCTTGCACTTATAAGTAATAGCCACAACAAAGATTACAGTATGATCGAAATAATTGGTGAATTACAAAGTTTATACATTATGAATTTAATATGGAAATGTTTTATAGTAAGGAAATAATGATTATGGGTATATGATAATCAATGTTGAATATATGTTAAAATACTACATAGCTTAGAGGTAAATTTGAAAAGAATATTGTTTTAAAGAAAACAATGGATGAGTATCATGAAAAATAAAATTAATATAATATAATCAAAAGTGAGGTAAGACCCAAGAAATTTTGAGAACAACTAAAGTTGATATATAAGAGATGTTCAAGAATAATAATTTAAATGATATTATGACATTGCTAAAATTATGAGGATAAGGATATTTTAATTTATTTTATATAAGACATATGTTTACAATATTTATGTTATAGCACCACTGAGTGAAATACACAAATGATTGGAATGCACAGATTCCAAAGCACTAGTTCAACAGGCTTCCTTTGAAGGTGAGGACTTGGATCAGATTAATATTCTATAAAATATTGACAATTTATTAAAATAAAGATTAAGGCAGTAATTGCAAATATGTAATGTCATATTAATATCCTAATAAGTTTTCATATCTTAAAACATAACATGAGTGTTATATATATATATATAGGCGTGACATAAAGAATAATTATAATAACCTAAAAATTTATATATTGCATCAATGTAAGTGCAAAAATTTATTTCTTCCAAGCTTAAGATATTTTGAGAAGATCCTATTTATCTCAAAGATTTAATAGGTTCAGTAAGAATCCAACTTTTAAGCCAATTAAGCTCTACAAGGTTGATTTCTTTTCTATGGAATTGCTTATAGTTATCTAAACCCTCTTTGAACAGTTATGTTACTTTGAAAATGTTCCTCACTCTAAGATTGGTAGTATTGATGAGTCTTATGATATGCCAAATACTTGTCATGGGAGCTCATTATATTCATCTTACTAGATTTGATTCTTATTAATGAATTTCCTAAGGTTTCATTGCTCAAGCCATCAAGTAATTTGGATAACTTTAAAAACAAACTAGACCATTAGTTAGGTTAGTTTAAACCCTTAATATCAGCTAATCTTTAAACTCTTTCCATCATTTATCTAAGATTGTTGCTATCATTGAGCTATTCATTAGAAGATTAATAAAGGAACTGGTCCTAGATGAATGTACTTATATTCTTCTTTTGCTTTATTAACTTCCTTGATTTTGGTAAGGTTAATCAATGATATATTTAATGTTTTTAGCTTTATGCTAAAAACTTAAGTTGTAAACTTAGATTAGGAGACATCTACTATTGATTTAAAGTTGAACCTCGATTTATTGTAAATAATGTTAATGTTTACCTTACATAGTTTCCATCTAAACAGCTTTTAGATGGATCCTCTTACTATAATGACTCCTCATGTACCACAACATTATTTAAAGAGATTAGGTCTTTATCTATGAAAACTTCATTTATTATCATTATGAATATATTTGTGATGTCCATAAATCAAATTCATCATCATCAGTTTCATATTCAAAAACTACTTCATAGATTGAATCTATTTCAAAGTCTATGTCAGAAAAGTCCTCTTTTATTATAGGTTTATACATAAGATTCTCATCTTCAAAGATAATTCTTTAAATATTTTCTTTCCTTTTATTTTTATGTGGGCATGAATCAACCTTGTGGTTTTTTGCTTTATTAACTTCCTTGATTTTTGTAAGGTTAATCAACGATATATCTAATGTTTTTAGCTTTATGCTAAAAAATTAAGTTATAGACTTAGATTTATAGATATCTACTATTGATTTAAAGTTGAACCTCAATTTATTGTAAATAATGTTAATATTTACCTTAGATAGTTTCCATTCTAAACAGGTTTTAGATGGATCCTCTTACTATAAGCATGAATAAATCATATAATATAGTATAGCAGCAGTACAATATATTAGGAGTATAAATGCATAGCATTAAAAATATGGAATAACCCGTATAAAAGGATTAGAGATAAAGGGATGACGACATACATAGCATAGAAAACATACAAATTTGGGGTAATGCTAATAAATAGAGGTTTATTCTATTATAAAAGAGCTTCATCAATATAAAAATGGGTATTAAATAATGCCTCCTCCAATCCAATAAGCAAAAGGAAACAATAGTCTCAAGTAGTACAAGCTAAAATGCATAAGTGAAAATGCACGAGTGAGAAAATACAACCAACACTTTTAAGTAAAAATGATGATTTTAGAAATTATTTTAATTAATCCAAGCTAGATGCAAGCTTAAATTAATGTTGAAGTACATCACACATAATAAATTTCATTCATATTAAATGCAATTTACACAAGTCAGATCTTGTAAATATCGTAAAAATGAAAGAGAACTTCCAAAATAATTCTAAAAAGTAATTTAAACTCAATTTTTTTTCAATTCATAGTTAATCATCCATAATTGCTTGCAAATCAACTTAAATGACATTAATTTTGAAATCAAGTTGCAAAAAAATCATTTTTTTAAGCAAAACTTGAAGAATTTGATCATAGAAAATAAGTTGGAAGATTCCAAGATCATTTTAGCATCACTTGAAACTTAATCAATACCCAAACTCATAATAATCACATCAAATAGCATTAAACATCAATTAAAATGGTATTTAATTGGAAATGATCAAAATAAATTGATTTTTAAGCAAATATCAATTAAAGATCATGATAAATGAATTGGAAGCCTCTAAAATCCTTTGAAAATCATTTGAAGGTGAATCAACATCCACATTTATACTCAGTCATATCAATTTATAAATAAATCTAATAAAAAATAGCATTTAACTTGATAAAAAAATTTTAAGCAAAAACCAAACCAAATCCATCAATTTTCAATGGTTTTAGATCATTTAGACTATTGTGAAGTCATAAATGCTACTAATACCTTCTATTTAATCAAAAAATCAAGAAAATTTCAAAAAAAAGTGAAGTTTCTAATAAAATTGGATATTATATACACTACATGTAATAATACATGCACCACATGTAATGCAAAAATCATGTATATATGCATACATAGATAAAGGTGTGCTATATACTCTAAAAAAGAAGAAAATAATGATTTTTGGTGAAATCATGAATGGGATTATGAAAATAATAAACTTTATAACTATCACAGGTCATGTAGAGTCATGAGAAGACTTCGATGCTATTTGATAGGTGTCATCATGCATCTTGTTTTAGGAGTTTAGATTGAGAATTTTACCCATTCATGCCCTTATATTTCACTTTGAATGTCATGTTTTCAGTAGAATGTGATGAGTGTGTTAAGTGTACAGAGTCTAGGGTACAATAAAGAAAAAATGAAGAAATTTTGGACAAGAAGAACAAGTCCACAATTGTGGATTCCAACTCCACGATCGTGACAAAAGTGTGGATCAAAGATATGGCTCTCGAGCAAACTCCACGATCGTGGACTTCAACTCCACGATCATGGATTGAGAATTATTGAGTAGCTTAAAAGGAATCAAACACCAAGAATAGTAGGATCCATGGAAGAAAAACAAAAAATCATTAAAGTGCATTCAGAAATAATAGGAGTCAAGTCAAGAGTCATGGGCAGAAATGAAGAAAAACAAAAAAAACATTAAAGCACATTCAGGGATAATGGGAGCCAAGTCTAGAGTGATGGGCAGAAATGAAGAAAAACAAAAAAACATTAAAGCGCATTCAGGGATAATGGGAGCCAAGTCAAGAGTGATGGGCAGGAAAGAAGAAAATGGCAAGAAAAGGAAAAAGGAGAGGACTCTACTGGGGAAATAAAAAAAGCAGGAACCCAAGAAAAGGGGGGACTTCTCCAACGGGCAACACACTCTCAGCTGTATTCTTTTCTTTCTCTTCTTTATTCTTCTTATAAAGCCATGAGTGGCTAAGTACTCTACAGTAGGGTTTGAAGTTTGAAATCCCTTGCTAGGGATAACTGCTATTGCTTATTTTTAACATTGCTATGAATGTTTAATTTCAAGGGTTGAATTCAGAAATTAATCTCTGCTTTGCGTTTGCAATGAGAGTTGAGTCATAAAATGCTTGAATAGTGAGAGCTCTTCAATTCTAAAGATTAATTCCTAAATGATTCCTTATGCTCTGTAATTACAATGAGAATTGGATTATGGAATGCTTATTCATTCTAGGTAGGTAGGTGTGTATGAGAGATCTACATACTCTTAGTTCCTGTATGATAGGTGAACAGTTTCCCCTGATTAGAGGGCCATGAGAGTGACTAAGTGGATCTAAGGTTAGACGGAAATTTAGTTGATTTCACCTTGAGAGAGGGTAGTCAATGCTATTGGATATCTTGGGTAGCAATAAGCACACAGTTATCAATTAGCTTGGTGATAAGAACTTCATTCCATACACATTCATTATCATATAGTGTATTTACTTCAACAATACTTCTTACATCTTGACAGTAGATATTACCAAACACCACACCATCTTTCTTAAGCTTAAACAAATCAGAAATCCAAGTAGTGGTGGATAAATCACTAAATCCTCATGGGATCGATACTTTACTGTAGCAATCTGTATACTTGCAGTGAAGTAGTGAAAAAAATACTATCGTTTTAGGGATGATCAAGTTTTTGGCATCGTTACCGGGGATTTATGTGTTGAACATCGCTTTAAGAGAGTAAAGTTTGATTTAAGCATTTTCATATTTGTAACTTTTAATTTGTTTAAGGTTGCGTAGGTGTATGAGCAGAAGAACCAAGAACTCTCAATCAACACTGTTAGAAGCTTGTGAAGATCCAACAAGGCTTGAAAGAGAAAATTGAAGAATTTCTCAAGGAAGAGTTGTGCAGGAAAATCCAGTAGAGATGGTAGAAGAACAAAGGACATTGATGGATGTAGTCAGGTCTGGCTTCTATGCTAACCAGCAAAGCATCATGAGGCTAGCGGTTGCAACTAATAACTTTGAAATCAAGCGAGCACTACTGCAAATGTTGTAATCTCCAATACAATTTTTTGGTTTACAAAATAAGGATCCTAATGCTCATATATTGAATTTTCTAGAAATTTGTGACACTTTCAGGTATAATGGAGTTACAGAGGATGCTGTAAGATTGAGGCTATTTCCATTTACCTTGAGAGACAAGGCAAAGATTTAGCTGAACTCATTGACTCCAAGGTTAATCATAACTTGGGACCAACTCGTGTAAGCATTCCTAGCCATATACTTCCTATTGGCAAAAACTGCAAAGACCATCAAGGAGATCACCAACTTCCAGCAGTTGGATAATGAATCTTTATATGAAATATGGGAAAGATTCAAGGAGCTATAAAGGAAGTGCCCTCATCATAACTTACTAAGAGAGTTGATGCTCCAGACATTCTACAATGGAGTGAACACAACCACCAGAGGGACCATTGATGCAGCAGCTGGAGGATCCCTGATGAAGAAGACTATAGAAGCAGCATATGAACTGCTAGAAGAAATGGTGGCTACAAATGCACTTTGGGCATCAGATAGGTCAAAGATGGTAATTAAGGAACACAAAGGTGTTTTATCACTTGATGCTGTTAATGCTTTGCAAGCTGAAGTTGTAAATTTGACTAAGCAAATCAGCAACTTATCAAAGGTGTCTAGTTCATGTGAGCTGTGTGGATAAGCAAGACATGCTGTGAATGAATGCAATGCATGTGAGACCATAGAACAAGTAAGTTTTATAGGCAACATGCCACAATCCATGGGAAGACAAGGTAGCAATCCTTACTCCAATACATATAACCCAGGATAAAGAAACCATCCAAACTTTTCTTGGAGTAATAATACAAGAAATGTGCAAAAAGTGCAACAACCAGCACCTCATCAGCATAACAATTTCAAGTCCAAAATGGAGAAATTCATGGAAATGCTAGGAACCAAATTGACAAGTCAGGAGGAAACAAAGAAGAGAATGGAAGCTAAGTTTGACCAAATCACAAAGAATCATTCCTCCTCCATCCATAACTTAGAAGTACAAGTAGGGCAGCTTGCTATAACAATTACACAAAAGAATCTTGGAGCACTTCCAAGTAATACGGAGCCTAACCCCAAAGAGCAAGTAAAGGCAATCCAAGTAAGAAGTGGTAAGGAGTTAATTAGCAAAGGTAAGGAACCTGTTATTATTAAGGTTGAATGCAGGAAGGAAGAAAGGAGAAGAATAGCAGTGAAGCTGGATTATCGCAGAATGAGGGACAAGTATCAATGTGACTTTTACTGAGATGATCCAGGATGTACCTAAATACGCTAAATTTTTAAAAGAAATCCTGGCACACAAATGCATAATTGATGACACACAACCAGTTTCATTGACTGGAAATTGTAGTTCTATTGTTTCAAGTAAGATACCATCAAAACTACAAGATCCAGGAAGCTTTACTATACCATGCAAAGTAGGAAATTTGGTATTTAACAAATGTTTGTATAATTTGGGTGTAAGTATCAACTTGATGCCATATGCCATTTTTCAGAAACTAGGTTTAGGAGAAATCAAAGCCACTTCAATGGTGATTTAACTCGCGGATCAATCGGTAAAGAAACCATTTGGTATTATTGAAGATATGTTAGTCAAAGTGGACAAGTACATCATTCTAGTGGACTTTGTGGTACTAGACTACAATGAAGATGTAAATTACCCCTTGATTTTAGGGAGTCCTTTCCTAAATACAAGGAAAGCATTGGTCGATGTCCATGAAGGCAAGCTAATATTGAGAATTGGAGAAGAGAAGATAGAGCTTTGCATGAGGAAAGCAATGAAAAAGCCTATGGAAGGTGAATCATGTATGAAACTAGATGTGATTGATGAATGTATGTCTACTGTGTTAGAAGAAGAATCAAAAGTTGTTGAGATAATTGAGGAAGTAGAGGTAATCAATGAGGAAAATGGTAAACCACTTAAGGCAGAGTTATTGGTAAGAAATTCTAACCCTACCCCTCCTTTGATTGAAAAGCCACCAGTATTGGAACTGAAAATTCTGCCTAAACATTTAAGGTATGCTTTTTTAGATGAGAATGAAACATTGCCAATCATAATATCTGACAAGCTAACTTCAATGCAAGAGGACAGGCTCCTCAAAATGGTGCAGAAGCACATCCGAGCTTTAGGTTGGCAGCTATCATACATCAAGGGAATTAGCCTTGATATGGTCATGCATAGAATACATTTGGAAGAAGGAAACAAGCCTGTTCATGAGAGGTAAAGGAGACTTAATCTCAATATGCAAGAAGTTGTGAAAAAAGAAGTAATTAAGCTACTGGATGCAGGTATTATCTACCCTATTTCTGATAGTGAGTGGGTGAGTCCTGTCTATTGTATGCCAAAGAAGGGAGGTATGACTGTGATAGAGAATGAGAGAAAGAAATTATTATCAACTAAAACAGTGACGGGTTGGAGAGTTTGCATTGATTATAAGAAGTTAAACACTGCCACCAGAAAAGAGCATTTCCCTTTACCCTTTGTTGATCAAATGATAGAAAAAATAGCCGGTCATTCTTTTTATTATTTTCTAGATGGTTATTCAGGTTACAACCAAATCTTCATTTTCCCACAAGATCAAGAGAAAATCACATTTGCATATCCATATGGTACATTTGCGTATAGGCGTATACCTTTTGGTTTATGTAATGCACCTGCCACTTTTCAAAGGTGTGTGATTGCAATATTTACTGATATGATTGAGGAATTCATGGAAATTTTCATGGATGACTTTTCAGTGTTTGGAGACTCTTTTGAATCATGTTTCCAGAACTTAGAGCAAGTCTTGAAGCGATGCGTGGAGACTAACCTGGTGTTGAATTGGGAGAAATGCCATTTCATGGTAGATGAAGGAATCATGTTAAGATACAAGATCTCCAAGAAAGAGATTGAGGTAGACAAAGCTAAAATTGAGGTAATATCTAATCTACCACCACCAAAGAACGTAAAAGGGATTCGAGGATTCCTAGGACATGCTGGGTTCTACCACCGATTCATTAAGGATTTCTTTGTCATTGCTAGACCATTGACAAACTTGTTAGCAAAAGATGTGGTGTTTGATTTTGATAAGGAATGTTTAAATGCTTTTAACACCTTGAAAAGTGCATTGACCTCAACACCAGTCTTAACTTCCTCAGATTGGTCATTGCCTTTTGAGATTATGTGTGATGCTAGTGATTTTGCTCTTGGATGTGTGTTAGGGCACAGAAAAGATAGAAAAAATTACATGCTATTTATTACACTAGCAAAACCTTAATCGGACCTCAGTTGAACTACACCATAATAGAAAAAGAACTCTTATCAGTAGTATTTGCATGTGAAAAGTTTAGAGCCTACTTTTAGGTTCTAAAGTGATAATTTTTATTGATCATGCTGCTTTGAGATACTTGTTTGCAAAGAAAGATGCAAAACCAAGGCTAATTAGGTGGGTACTACTACTACAAGAGTTCAACCTTGAAATCAAGGATAAGAAGGGTGCAGAGAACATAGTCACAAATCACCTATTGCGTCCAAAAAGTAATAACGAGGATGAAGAAGAGAAAGAAGCCATCAGAGAGGAATTCCTAGATGAGTTTGTGTTTTTACTACAAGGGAAGGAAAATCCTTAGTATGCAGATATGGGGAATTATTTGGCCTACGGTATAGTACCTTCTGATATTTCGTATCAATAGCGAAAGAGGTTCTTTGTGAGCACCAAGATAATAGTGTCATGATTCATCTTATCCAGGGTGTTATGGTGCAAACAAGACAGCAAGCAGGGTGCTCGAATGTGGTTTTTACTGGCCAATAATCTTTAGGGATGCTAGGAACTATGTGCTTCACTATGACAAGTGTTAGTGAATAGGAAACATATCCAAACATGATGAGATGCCTCAATCATCCATTTTGGAGGTGGAAATATTCGATGTATGAGGCATAGACTTCATGGGACCATTCCCTATGTCCATGGGGAATAAGTACATACTGGTGGGAGTAGATTACATCTCTAAATGGGCTAAAGCAGTTGCAAGTCCCACCAATTATGGTAGAATTGTGAGCAGGTTCATTAAGAAATTGTTCGCCCGATTTAGAGTCCCTAGAACACTCATCAGTGATGGAGGAGCACACTTTTGTAATGCCAGATTTGAAGCTCTGCTCAAGTGATACCATGTGAACCACAAAGTGTCCATAGCATATCATCCCCAAACTAGTGGCCAAGTAAAAGTGGTAAATAGAGAACTGAAAAAATCTTAGAAAAAGTAGTCAATAATTCTAGGAAAGATTGGGCAGCAAGGTTGGATGATACACTCTAAGCATACCGCACAACATTCAAAACTCCTATTAGAACAACCCCCTATAAAATGGTTTATGGCAAGGTATGCCATCTACCTATGAAGCTGGAATACAAGGCATACTGGGCAATCAAATACTTGAATCTTGATCTAAAGAAAGCAGGGGAGAAACGACCGTTGCAGTTGCAAGAATTGGAAGAGTTGAGGCATTTGGCATACGAAAATGCAAGGTTATACAAGGAAAGGAAAAAATAATGGCATGATGCACATATCAAGGTAAAATCCTTTCATATTGGTGATAATGTGCTTCTGTTTAATTCCAGGTTGAAGTTGTTTCCAGGGAAACTAAAATCTAGATGAAGCGGACCCTTTGAAGTAGTGTAAGTCTTTGACAGTAGGGCACTTGAGCTGAAGAATAACAAGGGAGAAACCTTTTGAGTTAATGGGCAAAGATGTAAGATTTACCTTGGCGGTTTGTTTCATAAACCAAATGAGGTAACACTGTTAGAATGACTCCACCAGCCAGGTACGGTCTAGCTAACTACCTTAAACCTAGTATGTCATTGTGTGTTATGTGTTAAATTCTATGTTAAGTCTATGTAAAGGATTATTTTATCTGAAGAATGTGAGTAATTAGCATAGAACTTTTAAATTTTTTTTTTTGCATTTGGAAATGTTTATGTTATGTGTTTCAGTTAAACTTTTTGCTTTGGAAATGGCAAGGTGATTCATGTTCTTTTAGTTGATGTTTAGAGGGGTTAAAACTATTTTGAAATAAGTAAAGAGGTGGTAAGTTTTTAAACTCCACGATTGTGGACTTTAAGTCCACGATCATGACAGAAAGGAGGACAAGGGAAGGGAGTTTTGAGTGAACTCCATGATCATGGACTTTGAGTCCACGATTGTGACAGAAGGAAAGAAACACGAAGTATATTTTTTAGCAACTCCACGATTGTGGAGTTAAACTCCATGATCGTGGCCGAGGGCTGTCACAATTTTTTCACAACTTAAATTCTTTCAATTTCGCCCGCTTCTGCCTCCCCCACTCACTCTTTCAAATTCCTTCACTTCACAAATTCCAAAACATAAATCTTTCCCTTTCCACTTTCTCAAACCCTTAATATTTCATCCTTCCATCGTCATTGCAAATGAATTTCACTCATTTCATTGCATTTTCACAACATCTCCATCATTTTGAATGGTAAGAAAAATCCCTTTCTCTCTCTACTTCTTAAAAACTCACGTTCTTGAATCTTTGGGTTTCCTTCAATAATCAAATTTTGGTTGCATTAAGGATGATTTTAGGATGGATTTGATGTGATTGCATTATGTATCTACTTATTTTTTTCACTTTATTTTCAATTTCATTATTTTGGGGAATTAAGATTAAATGGGGGACATACCCCACCTTGATGTTTTGCTACTGCCATCATTACAAGTATTATCTAATTACAGCCATGTCTAAGCGGGTTAAGCAAGTTGTACACCGCCATCGAGATAAGGGGAAGGCACCCGCGACATCCCAACCAAACCTTGTGGATCAATTTGGAGCACTATTTCCCCTCTATTCAAGCAAGGAAGGATGGAAGTACCAGCAAGTCAAGACCAAGAAAATTATACTTCCTCGCTACTTCGAGTGATCGGTACTTGAAAGCTTGGGCGTTCAAGACTCATTAAAAGTTTATGTCGCTAAGCTTGGATGGGGAGTGTTCCTAGAGGATGAACATCAGGTATGTAAGGAGCTGGTTCATGAATTTTACACTACTTGTGATTTTATTGATAATAAGATAGGGAGAATCAAGTTTAGGATGAGAGGTAGACCTCTTGAGATGTCCTATGCCATGATAGAGGAGGCCACTGAGTTGCCTCAATATGGTCTCATTCCTTCGCATGCTGAGTTCAAACCTAAGGAATTTTTGACAAAAATCACAGCTTGTAACCTTCCCTACAATACTAGGAATGCCCCGAACCTATTGATCAAAGACCCTGCCTTAATCCTATTGCACAAATTCATGGTAGTCTCTGTTTTTGCCAAAACAGAGAATAATAAGGTCTCCACCCAAGAGCTTTTTCACTTATGGTGCATGCAGAATGATCATGAATTTTGCACCACATTCCACATCATGAAAGGGTTCATGAAAATGACAAGACCCTCAAGTAAAAAACTAGGCCCAGGTCATATTCTCACTGCTATAGCATATTATCTTGATATTGATCTCGTTGGCCTAACCATGATGCCATCAGATATGTTCTCAGCTAGATATTATTATGATGCAAGGTTATTACAAGCTAAGGGACTACAATTCAGAGCTTATGAAGATAGACAGGGCATGAAACAAACATGCTTAGATGATGAGGATGATAAAGAGGAGGCATAGGGTGCTACTCATGAGGAAGAGCAGACACAAGTGCCAGCAGATCCATAACAACATGCAGCAGTAGGAGCCACACTTGATAACTGAGTTTCCGGTATCAATGTCCCTTCACCAACTCCTTCACCGCCCACTTCCCTGCCTCATCCAAGAAACTGATTCCTTACTTTCAGTTTTATTTTTATTTTTATTTTTATTTTTGTTAATGTCGTGTGTTTTTCTCACATTGAGGACAATGTGTTCTCTAAGTGTGGGGAGATCTGTTCGTGACTGTTAAGCTTGTTTTGTGTTTGTTATGTGTACTTATTATTTAAAGTCTGCTTGATAGGGTGCTCATATGTCTTGGTGCATGAATTTTTCTATGTGTGATGTTTGTGTGATGTTTGCTTAAGAGATTTTTTTTAGGAGTGTTAGTTGCACGCAATATGGCATGTAGATATTCTTGGTTGAAATAAGTAGGTCTGACTTAAAATTATCCTATTTTCTATAGTTCTCTATAAGTTTCATAAAAACATTAGGTATGTGTAGAAATAAATATTTAACTTAGGTAATGAACAACACCCTTCTATTATTACACTAGGAAATATAGCATAATTTAGTGGAAACGCATGAGATATATGGTGAAAAGATGAAAAGTGTAGAATATGGAGATATGATTAAGGGAATTCAACATAAAAATGAAAAGTAATAAGCCCCAAAGAAAAAGGCCAAAGAGCTAATTGTTCCAATGTCATTAGGGGTGCCGGAACTGGCCCTAGTGACAAGAACAGTGCTAGTAGCCATTTGAGCGAAGGTAGTATATCGAGTAACTGGGTACCATCACCAAAAGCGTGGGGTATTCAATGAGAAAGACCTACCTCTTGAACAAGAGCCAATTTAAAAAAACAAAAATAAAAAAAAGACCTTATGATCTCCAAAACAAGAGAACAAATCAGAACACTCATCACATATCTAGGCATCAAACCATGAGTTATGTTGTATTAGCTAGTGTAATTGTATAAATGGTTATGCTTATTTACTTAAGTTAAACATTTGTATCTACACAACACTTAATACTTTTCCTAAACTTATATAAGAACTACATAGGGTAGATGACGGAAGCTAGAAATGCTTACTCCTAAGAAACATATTGATATATTAAAGTGCCTTGCATGTTTGTTATTGTTGCTCATGATCCCTTGCTGTATGATCTTTATATGAGTTAGCTTTGCTTGAGGACAAGCAAAAGTTCAAGTATGGAGATGTTGATAGGTGTTATCATGCATCATGTTTTAGGAGTTTAGATTGAGAATTTTGCTCATTCATGCCCTTATATTTGACTTTGAATGTCATGTTTTCAGTAGAATGTGATGAGTGTTTTAAGTGTGCAGAGTCTAGGGTACAATAAAGAAAAAATGAAGAAATTTTAGACAAGAAGAACAAGTCCACGATCGTGGATTCCAACTCCACGATCGTGACGGAAGTATGGATCAAAGATATGGCTCCCGAGCAAACTCCACGATCATGGACTTCAACTCCACGATCGTGACAGAAGGCAAAATCGAAGGCAAAGCTCCTACCAATCACTCCACAATCATGGACTTCAACTCCATAATCATGGATCGAGAATTATTGAGTAGCTTAAAAGGAATCAAACACCAAGAATAGTGGCATCTGTGGAAGAAAAACAAAAAACCATTAAAGTGCATTCAGAAATAATGGGAGCCAAGTCAAGAGTGATGGGCAGAAATGAAGAAAAACAAAAAACATAAAAGTGCATTCAGGGATAATGGGAGCCAAGTCAAGAGTGATGGGCAGGAAAGAAGAAAATGGCTAGAAAAGGAAAAAGGAGAGGACTCCACTGGGGAAATAAAAAAAGCAGGAACCCAAGAGGAGGGGGGACTTCTCCAACGGGCAGCACACTCTCAGCTGTATTCTTTTCTTTCTCTTCTTTGTTCTTCTTGTAAAGCCGTGAGTGGCTAAGTACTCTACATTAGGGTTTGAAGTTTGAAATCCCTTGCTAGGGATAACTGCTATTGCTTGTTTTTAACATTACTATGAATGTTTAATTTTAAGGGTTGAATTCAGAAATTAATCTCTGCTTTGTGATTGCAATGAGAGTTGAGTCATAAAATGCTTGAATAGTGAGAGCTCTTCAATTCTAAAGATTAATTCCTAAATGATTCCCTATGCTCTGTAGTTACAATAAGAATTGGATTATGGAATGCTTATTCATTCTAGGTAGGTAGGTGTGTATGAGAGATCTACATACTCTTAGTTCCTGTATGATAGCTTAACAGTTTCCCCTGATCAGAAGGCAATGAGAGTGACTAAGTCGATCTGAGGTTAGATGGAAATTTAGTTGATTTTTCCTTAAGAGAGGGTAGTCATTGCTATTGGATATCTTGGGTAGCAATAAGCATACAGTTATCAATTAGCTTGGTGATAAGAACTTCATTCCCTACATATTCATCATCATATAGTGTCTTTACTTTAGTAATACTTCTTACATCTTGACAGTAGATATTACCAAACACCACACCATCTTTCTTAAGCTTAAACAAATCAGAAATCTAAGTAGTGGTGGATAAATCACTAAATCCTTGTGGGATCGATACTTTACTACAACAATCTGTATACTTGCAATGAAGTAGTGAAAAAACTACTGTCGTTTTAGGGACAATCACTATTGATTCAATAATCAAGTAAAATAATCAAAAGCATAAAATCCATGGCATGGAATGAAAGAAAATGAGAAGAGGAGATTAGGAAAAGGTTTTCTAGCCACTCACTAAATGCTAATGAGCCTCTTAAACTTGATTCTAGAAGTTGTTAGGGATTTAAGTGAGTTTAATTAGTCTCTAATTACCTAATTAAGCTCTTAATTATATGATTAATTAGTTGAGGAGAGAATTTAATAGAGTTTTCCTTAATTTTACTAAATTCATATCCTTTTTCTTTAAAATATCCGAAGGATATTTATAATGGAATGAGTTGGGAAGCTAAAAATGGATTAACAATGTAGGATTTCTTAATTTTGAAAGTGATATGCACCATATGTCAACCATATATCATATAGAGATCCAGTACATGCATTGTATATCATAAAATGTGCTCTACACATCATAAAATAGGGTAATATGCATCGATTGTTATACATATATTGGGATATGAACCCCATGCTAAAATGAAAATTCATGTCCCAAAAGATGGGAATAGCATGGGATGCACCTTACTTAAGGATGGGAGAGAGACCGCTAATATTACACAAATTTTACAACATGTAAAGCGTGTAGTAATATATACAGATCTACAAAGATCGAGAGTAACATGCTCTATAGGCTAGGAACACTCGTGGATACAAAAATCTTTGTATGTAACGTGGATTTAAGAATAGAGATCAATACTAAGTCAAATCAAATAAAGTTTGAGTATGTATCACATGCAAGTAAAAATTTAGGGTCATCAAGAACACTTAGGTTCTCTACCATCTTTTTTCTTGAAGGCTTTAATCCTATCTTTTTCTCTTAGAAAACCATTTTTGCTTCTTCTAGCCAAGTTTCATGTAATTTAGTAAAAAATAATTTTGATATGTAATTTTAAGATGTCAAATTAAGATTATATTAATACTTTTGAAACTTATAGGTAAAGTTATCAAAATAACACATGTCATAAATTTATAGTTTCATTAGAGCTATTAAAGATTATTCTTTTTCTAATGACTTTATGGATAAGAAGAAACCATAAAATTCTCTTTTCAAGGCATCTACTATTATTACTAATATATTATTAATCAATACTTCTTTGTCAATTTTATCTTTGATATTTGTATGTGCTACTAGTGATTCTAAATATTTTTATGCATTGTCAACCATTATAGCTTTGCATAATTCCTAAACATTAGTAGGGGTATACAAACCACATTTAATGGTAAACTTGATCATGATTATCTGTTTATTTATCCTTTCTGACACATGTTTTTCATAATCTAAGTTGAAAAAAGCTATCAAGCTAATTATAGGCCTTAAAGGATTATCCCTAGGAATGAACTATGCTTTTATTCTATGAAGATAATTAGGCTTGTATATAGTCTTCTTCGTAGATCCAAGTTTGTTCAATGTTCTATCATTTGTATGCAATGGAACTTCATTTACAAGTTCTAAGGACTTTCTAAGATCCTAAGCTAAATTGCTAATATTCATGTTAGCAGCTTTAATTTAGAATTTACAATAAAAAGAATCATTTTTTATTTTCTCAATTTTAAAATGTCTTTTTCAGTTGAGTCATTTTGGAGCTTTCAAAGACCTTTCTCGATCAATTGTGGCAAGTGTCTCATTCACCAGTTTTTCTATCTCACTTGCTAAGACATTTCATTCGTCAAGTGCTTAATACTCCTTATGAATGCAATTTTTCTAGGAGTTGGTTACTTTGTTTTAAATATTTTCAAACAAAATCAATTCAAATGAATTATTTGAGTATATAATCTCAGTGTTACCACCCATTAAACAATTGTTATATCAATATTTAATTTTCATAATTCTTTTTGAATAATATTAATTTTGTTATTCTAAGAATTCACTAAATCTTAAATATTCATTTGTTAAAAAACAAATCAAATTAAAGGTGAATTTTAATTTTATATTTAGTTGTTAAAATTTTTTTAGGGAGAGAAAGATAATAAAAAAATAGTTTTATTTTAGAAAGAAAACCATAAAAGGTAAAAAACATTATTTTAGAAAATAATTTTATAAAAGATATCTTTTTCTCAAGATAATTTTAGTGGACATTAAAAATTAGTTAAAATTACATTAAATTATACAATTTTTTAGGGCTTTTGCATACATAATAATTTAGGAAAAAAGAAAAATTGCAATGTTTTGATATATATTTTTTTCAATTACTTTGCAATAATAATTAGAGCAGCAGATTCAACTTGAACATTAGCATTATCACTTTCTTTCTTCGTTAAAAACCATCTTTCTTGGCTCCCTTTTTAATTTTGATCACAACCATCAAAATTTTTGATTTCATTAAAATTTAATCATCTCATCTCATTTCTATGGATCTCAATTGAAATAACTGAAAATTTCAATTTTAGTCTAACCAAAATTATCTTTTCAAAATATATGTTTAAAATTTCAATTAAATGTTTATAATATGTATATATGACTAAAATATGATTATTTATAAATATATGTACAATTTAAATTTATTTTAGTTATATTTATTTAGATTTTACTAAAATAAAATAATTTATAAATATTAATAAAAAATTATAACATATTAAAAAATTACATTTTTCAAAATAATTCAAGTTATTTCTATATTTCAAAATAACTCAAATTATTTCTATCTTAATTAAGATTTTAATTATGTTATAAAAGTATAAATTGTATTCTTAATGTTAAATTTGTAATTTTCCATATATTTAATGAATGAATTTAAGTGATATATATATATATATATATATATATATATATATATATATATATTATATAAGAAAATAACAAAATATTTTATTTTAAAGATGAGTTAACAATATTCAAAACCATATTCATAATCGTGACTAAAATTTTTACATGTTTTTGTTGACAAAGTACTCGTATAAAGTGTCTTATAGCAGAGACATAGATCAAGATACATCAATTGAATTAGGATCAATTGTTAATACCTAAGATCTTTCAAATAGTATGAAAGTTGAGATCAAGTATGGCCAAGTTACAATCAAATGTTGTGAGCGTTCATGTAGATTGAATGCACTATTAAGACTAAGTTATATGCATCTCTTAATACAAATTAATTTTGGAAGAATTAGTAGCACTTGAAATATTACACTTTTATGGATTCTTCATCCTTTATTGAACCAAATTTTTATATCTCAAGCAAGTAATAATTGACAAATCAGGTATCTTGAATATCCAATTACCATTTTTGAAAATGTCTTTTATATGATAAATATTAAATACTAAAAAAATACTCTTATGAAATAAGTCACAAAATTTAGTAATTACTTATGAAATAAAAATAAGATGTTGTAGTATTGGTATGACTTTAATGTGATACATATACTACATTAATAAATTTATAAAAATTCTATCGATGATTTTTTAGTAAAATAAAAATAAAAATACAATACTTAACGAAATATTAAATTTAATACATTCTTTAATTCAATGAACTTTAAAGATATTTATCTATTTAAATAAAAGATAAATAAACATTTTAAAAAATTGAAAATAAATGATAGTAATAGATTAAAAAGGAGAATTAGTATTGAATTAGATAAAAATATTTGCCCAAGAAATAAGGTCCATGTAGGCACGCTTATTATCGTGATCTCGTTGTAGCTAGTGTTTTCGGTGATTAGTTGCTCCTTCTTCAAATCAAAAGAGATGAAAAAAAATCAACAAATCAAAAGAATAAGGGATTTGAGCAAGACAGAAGATGAAAAATAACTAGAAAATAAAAATATGATTTTAAGGAGAAAAAAAAGATTTGAGAAGGAAATGAGAGAGAAAGAATAGTTAGTAACATGATATGTCTATAATGTTGTGAATTTGATATAATTTTTTATTTTATTCTTTTATTTTAATTTTTTTATTTTATCATCTTAATTTACATATTTGTATATTTTAAATATCTGAATTTAATATAAATTTTTAATTTTTTCTATGAATTTTAATTTTTATCATATAGATATCTTAATTTTATTTATAATACACCTTTAATGTCACATCCTGAAATGAGCACATATGTTACATGCATGAAATTACTTGAAATGTTATGTTTTATATGTTATTATTATGAAAATGATGTGAAATTATCATTATGATGATAAGAATATGATAAGATTAGAGTTATAGCTCTAAAGATGGAAATTGAAAAATTTGACGCAAACCACTGAAATGACCCTTGAACGGTACTAACTCAATGATTTCTATGTTAAAAATATTGAATTTGATTGATTAACTATGCTCAAAGTGCTTGTGTTAACTTAAATTAGATATTTACAAAAGTTAGCAAAATTGAAATTTGGATTAATTATAATGTCATAATTAGCTGATGATGATGTAAGTGAATGAAATTAAATTAATTGTTTTCTTAGAAAATAAGCAATTATGAATTAATAATGTCTTATTAAGTATATATAATAAAAATTTTAAATATTAGAAATGTATAATTAGTATTTTGCATTATGATGTCATAATGATATCATAAATGACTGAGATGATGTCATAAGTGAGAAAATAGGAAAAATTAATTTTATGAAGAAAATAAATAGATAAATATGAGTGAAAATAGAATAATTTAGAATATATGTTAAATAGAATAATTAAATGGAAGTGGGATTGGTAATTGAAAAAGTGTATGGAAAGTTGAAAAAGTAGTTTTGGAAATGATGTTAGTGGATAGAGAGAGAAGGTAAAAAAATTATATTTTAATTGATTGGAAAAAATGGTAGATGGTATTTATGATTAAAATATAGTGTATTAGAGTGTAAAAGGAATGTATAATATGAAATTAGGGATTAAGATTGGTGAATTCAAGTATATATATACATATTAGGGTAAAAGTGTAGTTTTGGAAGAGTTTAGGGACTAAAATGGAAATTTTTCCACATGGGACTAATTCCATCCAAATTTCATCCTCATTTTGATAGAAATTTCATTTTCTTATCCTTCAAACTCCTTTTGGTCGAAACAAAATAGGCAAATTCTCTCCACTCCTTTCTTATCTTTTCTTCCTTAAGCTTATCTTCTTCTCATCCTTCCATTTCTCTCTTTATTTTATACATTTCTTCTCTTTTTCTTCTGAAAAACTGAAACCAGCACCTTGTACTTCTTGTATTCTCATTAAACTTCATGAGTGAAACAAGTTATTCAAGTAAAGCTTGAGTTTAAAAGTGGATCCATTCATTTCCTTTTGATCTTCTTAAAATGTGCATATATACCTTCCTAAAACAAGGAAAAGTTGTAACTTTTCTCTTCTTTTTGCTTGGTTTTTCAAAGTTTTAAGCTAAGCTAGTGCTGGATCTTCAAGTTAAAGTTAAGAACATGCATGTTTGTTTCCATTAAGAAAGTGACTGAAGCACTTTCTTTGTTCTTTCTTAAGGGTAAGTCAAATCCATCCATATTTTGTTGTTTCCTTAAAAAGCCAAAGCTATATTGATGTCTAACCTTACTTCTTGTTTAATTTAGCTTCTTAAACAAACATGCATGTGTATGTTAGGGTGGATCCAAGTCTTACAAGTTGAAAGTAAGTGGTGGTGCAAGTTTGGAGCTAGATCAAGGAGGGAACCATCTTTTTAGTTGATTTTTCTTTTGGTTCCTTAAAGGTGAGTAAGAGTAAGTATTATTTAGTGAAAG
>CANYBF011180866.1:0-11746 GCA_948192965.1 Dalechampia spathulata | reverse complement strand
CAAAACACATAAAAATCATGCGTAAAACATTAAAACAATTCAATTTTCATCAAAATCAAACATGGATATCATGAAAATCACATGATAATAATAAAAATTGATGGATGTACCAACCTCTCGTCGATTCTCCTTAGCTCCAAGTATAGGGAACAAAAGGGTAGTCCAATTCCAAGCGTTAGGGATGAAATCACCTAATCTAAGTGATTTGATGAGTTGATTTTAACCCTAATGGCTTAGAACAATCAAAATTAGGTTAATTAAGAGTTAATCACGTTTTGCGGTTGCCAAAACCCTAATCCCGTAGCTCTCAAAGTGCCAACCCTTGTCAAAATGGAGTTCCAAAGCTTTTAAATTTGTTGTCCCGGAGACATACGCGATTGCATATGTCAACATATGCTAAACCCTAAAAACATACGCGATCGCGTATGCTCACATATGCGGCGTGCCACAAACATACGCGATCGCGTATGTTTGTACATATGCGAGGGTCCAAAACATATGCGGCGTGTGACGCCCCAGAACGGGCCAAAATTGGCCCAGAACGGTCCAGAAGGATCTGAATCAACCCGGAATGGCCCAAGACCAACCCAAAATGGTCCAGAATCATCCCGAACTTGATCTGAGTCATGCCGGTCCAAAATTAGGGTGCGACACAGCGCATGTTACATTTTGCGCATGCAAGGCAGTGCATATAAGGGCAAAATGCCATATGCGCAGCACATAATACTATGCGAACATCATATAGCCGGAAAAGACGTTTGGTCGGAGCCTTCTCGAGACCAAATCTAAGATGTGCCACATTACACAATGTCTTAGAATATAAAATGACTCTTGTTGGGCATGAGGTGCACATCCCGATGCAACCACAATGGGCCCCACGTGATGAGTCAAAATGCTATATGCGTAGCATGTAGCATTACATACTGTGCACATAGCACTATATGCTATGCACATAGCCTAAAAATTTTAAAATCCCACGTTGTTAATATGATTTCCTGAACCCTAACACCTTCCACTATAAATATAACACATGGGTTCATGGCAATTGGTTCGAAAATTTGCTAAAAACGGCTAAAGTGCCAAAATTCACTCTCAACTTAATTAAACACTTAATTAAGCAATCAATCTAGGTTTTTAGAGACTAATCAACTCTAGTTAAGTCCCTAAACACGTTTTAGATTGAAGATCTATAGGGGAAACCTACTGTGGTGAGTTAAAACGTCATTTTCTCTCAATTTTCTTATGGTTTTTGCTATAGATCTATGATTTTGGCTTGATTTCTTGATGATTGGCTTCAATCTTGCTTGCTTGATGATTGTTAATGCTTATTGATGATCAAAACTACTTGTTTTGGCTTTGGATTTGCTTAGATCTAACTCAGATTTCACGTTTTTGCCTAAAAACTCCATTTTCCTCTATTTCTGCATACTGTATGCGCCACATATAGTGCTATGTGCATCACACATAGCCTATGTATGGCGTACATAGTCATATATGATGTGCATATAGGCCCCTAATTTTCCAGAAAATGCTATTTTTCTTCTATTTTCGCTGGTTTCTTCTTCCGATTTGATGAATCTAGCAACATCAAAGGCTTACCCATGCTTTTAATGTTCTAAATCTATCAAATATTGTCCAGATCTAATTAATTTTGGCTTCAAAATTAACTATTCAAATTAAGTGCACATTTAATTTGTTTGCTTGTGATTCAAACATTTATTCATACTCAAATGACATAACATGCTTTGTTAAAGTTGCTGCGATTTGTCTATAGATCATGTTTTTGTAAAAAAAACTGGACTTTCGTTGAAATTTTTCTGCTACATACTGCACACATAGCACTATGTGCGTAGCATGTAGGCTATATGCTGCACATATAGCACTACATGCTGTGCATATAGCTTGGATTTTTCCCGGAAAATTACAGTTTTCACTCGATTTTAAGTCTGATTTGATGATTCCAATAATATTTGATGTTTGACAGTAACTCAAGTGTATTGGATCTATCATAGATTTATCACATTTAATTAATTTTGGCTTCAAAATTAAGTTTTATCGATTAAATGCTTATTTGACTCGTTAAAAATATGATTTTCGATAAGATTGGATTCGGTTGGTTGAGTTGCTATCTCCAATTGCTTTTTGTGTAATGTTAGCAATTCCCATTTGATTTTTCATGATAGATTAAAAATAATTTTGCTTAAAATTATTTTTATTTATTTAATTTTCAAAATCTGGCTCATGTTAATTCGCTTGATTGTTGCCATACAATCAATTAGACTTTGACTCTCGATTCATGCTTTCATATGGCATAGAATTAGTCAAATAAGTCCTAAATTTGTTTGCTACTAATGAGTTTATTTGTTTATTTGCATTTTTCACTCGTGCATTTTCAGCTCATGCAACCCGAGGAGGAGGGAATGTTACTTAACGTCCCAAAATGTTGTATACATGAAGATTTTATGTAATAGGATAGCATTATCCCTTTATTTGGTGTAATTTAACCTTAAATTCCCCCATGTATCCCCTAATTCCTTAATCTCTTTCACCGACCTTTCAGAATTTTATTTCGTGGATGTTTTATTATATTTGCTAAAATATATATGTCATATCATGTCACATGTCATGTCACATGCCACATCATACACTTCTATACCATGCCATAATATATATTATCTTGTATGCCAATATGATCCAAATACGCCAACCCACCATGCCATACATGCTTTCTTCATGTTATATACCAATATACCATGCCAACTTGCCATGTCATCTGCCATTATGCTATGTCACATGTCATGTCATATGCCACGTCACATGCCACGTCACATGCAATGTCGAATGCCAGTTCACATGTCATGCATATGCTATGTCATTTTATTATGTCATCATTTCACATGTCATGCATATACCATATAGCATTATATGTCATTCTACGTGTAACTATGCAACGCCAAATCGCATGTCGCACTGTGTGCTTACTTATACGCTTGCTTGCTTGCCTACTAAGGACAATTAACTCCAACTATAATGGTAAAATCGATTTTGGAAACTCATAGAAATATATCTTTACCACTCGAACCCATCTCTGAAGGGTTTAACTAGCACTCATGCTATGGGTCAGTTAAAAGAATCTGGAATCATCTGGTGGCAACTCCCTTGCAACTCTTTCGAGTTCGTATCATTCTTTGAGGTAGCCCCTCAGGAAGTCCGTGCTTTCGCTCCAAGCGCCATCCCCGGTCCGTGAGATCGCAAGCCTCGCTCTGGGCGGCGGCAGAAACCGACGCTCACAATAATTCCTCTAAAGATATTTCAGATGAAGAAAATAATAATATTAGTATAATAGATCAAGATGAAAATTTTATAAATGTGTTGCATGAAATCTGGTTTAAAAGTGATGCCTTTTGGTTTAAAAAATATGCCTTCAGAATTTCAAAGAATTATGAATGACATCTTTAACCCTTACTCAAAATTTTGCATAGTATATATTGATGATATATTAGTCTTCAGTCAGACTATAGAAGAACATTTTAAGCATCTAAAAACATTTTGTATGATAGTCAGAAGAAATGGGTTGGCATTAAGTAAGACTAAAATGTATTTATTTAAAACTAAAACCAGATTTCTTGATCATTATATAGAACAAGGAATAATTCAACCAATTGAAAGGACAATGGCATTTGGTAATAAATTTCCAGATATAATCACTAATAAAACTCAATTACAAAGGTTTTTGGGATGTTTAAATTATGTAATTGATTTTTTTTCAAAATTTAAATAGATTAATTAAACCACTACATGATAGATTAAAGAAAAATGCAGGTCCTTGGACAGAACAGCATATGGAAATAGTAAAATATATTAAATTATTGGTAAAAGAAATTCCATGTTTATATATTCCAAATCCAATAGCATTTAAAATAGTAGAGACTGATGCATCTGATATTGGATATGGTGGTTTATTAAAACAAAGAATGTATAATTCAGTTTACGTCAGGACATTGGAACCCAACATAATTAAATTATTCAATCAAAAAGGAGATATTAAGTATAGTAATTTGCATAAATAAACTTCAATCAGACTTATTAAATCAAAAGTTTTTAATAAGGATTGACTGTAAATTGGTAAAAGATGTTTTAGAAAAGGATGTTAAAAATTTAGCTTCTAAACAAATTTTTGCTAGATGGCAAGCGATTTTAAGTATATATGATTTTGATATTGAATTTATAAAAGGAAAAAATAATAATATACTAGATTTTCTAACTGGTGAATTTTTACAGAACAATAGGTCGCAACAAAAATAAAGGGAAAGAGATAGTAAAGTCCAGTTCATCCTCAACTAAAGCTCTTTCAGAGCATTCAAAAGATTTAGCTAAAACCATAAAACCCTCAGATAAAGAGCTAAACCCATGTGATCTTAAAAGATGGATTGCTGAGTTATCACAATCCCCTGAAGTTATAAAAGCACTAAAAGGTATGACATCCTCTTCAGCAGAGGATTCAGGTATGGATTCTAAACTAAAAATGATTGTGCCCACTATAGGTACAGCTAGTCCGTCTCAAACGGTAGACGGTAAAGACTTATCAAACTCGTTAAAGGCTGTGGATTTGCCAAAAATCCAATCCCAATCTCTGTCTCAATCCCAAATTGGTTCCTATGGATATAGTAAATGATTTTTAAAAAATATTTTTGATTTTGAAATAATAGTTGAAGATGGATATAATAATGTAAATCCATGGGAAATTTTAAAAAAGAATTATCCTGAGAATTGGTATTTTAAACCTTTGGATTTGACAAAACCTTAAGAGTACTACTATAATATTTTGGAAGATACTGATTCAGTAAAAATAAAGCATACTTTCGATAAAAATAATAAAAGTATGATTGCATATTCTTCAATACAAATTAAAAATATTTTACATCCAAAAGATTGGCCAATGCCAGATTTATGGACTCAAGTGAGATTTAAAATATTAAAAAGATATTGTATATCGTATAACTATTTTGATTATGTGAAAGCTTGGAAAAAGATTTTTTGTATCCAAAATTTAAGTTATACTCATTCGTGGTTAGTATATTTTGACCAAAAAATAAAACCTGCTACTAGGATTCCAAATTGGTTTTTAAAATGGTGGCAGTGCTTTGGCATTCAAGAAGAAATTATGACTGAAGAAGTATTATTAGTATTTAAATGTTTTAAAGCTAATTTTAAACCCTCACAAAATGAAGTATATATTCCTCCACTAATGTACTACTGTATGACCTTCTTTACTCCATGGGTCTACCAGTGGTATTTGAATTTTTCTTATGTACCAGGAACTCATATACCAAGTATAGTAAAGAAGCACAAGATAAAATGGTGGGGAGCTTTCAATAATTCTACAATAGAGATCACAATAAAGCAATTGATCATTAAAAGGCAGACATCTTCATATGCAGGAAGGGTCATACTCCATGACCAACCCTCATTTAGAGCTCAAAAGGCTCAATGTCAGGCCATGCTTGCAGCAGCTAAAACCTCTGAGGAATACAAGGCGATCTGTCAATAAATGTTTGATTGTCTTGGATCAACTTCAGAAGAACCAGTAAAGAAAGAAAAATCTAAATCCAGTAAAACTTCATCAAAAAGTCAGATTTCCAGAAGAAAAAGTAAAACTCAGTTTAGCTCGAGTTCGGAGTTGACAGCGTCATCAGAGACGTCATCCTTCAATAAGATTCGACATCTTCAATAACTGACTTTGCAGACAGTAATGAAGATGACTGTTTCAATGTATTACCACCAATAAAAATTAAAAAAAAAAGAAAAAGAAAGAAGAAAAAAAAAGAAATAAAAGAAAAGAAAAAGAAAAAGGAAAGAAAAGATAAAAAGAAAAAAGTAGACTCCTCATCAGATTCGGAGTCTGGATAAAAGACAGAAGGAATCTTATTCCTTCAGATGGAAGAAAAATTAAAATGGCAGACAAAAGTAAAAGATGAACAGTATCTAAGTGGAAGACAAGATATTATTCATGAACAGGAAAAAGTAAACAGTAAAGATTCTAAAATTTTCTATATAAGGGAGTCTCTCCTCTTGTGAAGGCACACACAAAAATACACCTAACTTTTTTCTCTCTCTCTCATATTCCTCTTCCTTCTCTCTACAACCTTAAATCCTTCTTTAGTTTCTAATCAAAGTTCTGTAAGAAGTTCATAGAGTAAAAAAAGTAAAGCTTATTTGCTTGTTTAAAAAATTTTAAATAAAATTTTCTTCTTCTCTTTTATATTTTTAAGTATGCTATTCTTAAGCCGAAATAAACTGAAGATCGTTTTTACGGCATATTTCTTCTCCCCCTCCACACTCTGACTTAACTCTAAGGATCCCAGGTTGAGGTTGCAGGAACCCTTTAAAACCAACTGTATGCTTGTGGCTGGTGCATGCTATGTGTAAAATTGTTTTTATAAAATAAAATCGGAACAGTAAAATCACGTCAGAACAGTAAAAATTATTCCAATCCAAAGCAGGACAATACGAATTATTCCAATCCATAGCAGGATAATAAAAAATATAGGTCTGATCCATTGCAAGACTTAGTAAATAACAAAGTATATTGGCTGGAAAACAGAAATTACGGGCTATTGGTCCAAAGGAGAGTATAAAGCCCAGTGGTGGGAATCTCTTGTACTTCTGGTATAACAAAGCCACATACAAAACTTAAAAATAATTTATAATTTTTATGGATAATATTATAATTATAATTTTATTTATTATCTTTATAAGATTTGATTTCTGTATAGCACTTCATAGATTTACAATTTATTTTATAAATTTCCACTATTATTGATTCCAAGTAATTAATTGTTTAATTTACCTCGGAATTTTTGATGATATATTAGAAATTGATGAAAATGATGATGATGATAATATAAATATTAAAAATAATATTAAGAGGAACAGGTATCGATAAAGAAAGGTAAAACGATCCATAGTATATATATATATATATATATATATATATATATATATATATATATATATAATTTCTTAGATTATTTTAAACATTCTCTCCTAGTTAAATTGAAATGTGTTTATTTTCCTAATCTTAAAGACTCTAATAAGGTATTGTTCCTTGTAACAAATTAATAATCTCTCTATGAACCTTTAGTTAAAGGTAAATTTTTATAATTTATCGTAATGAAATGTATTTATTTTATTGGATGATAGATGTTATAAAAACAACCTGTCATATATACCAAAAGGGGAAGACTAACTCATGATAAGCTTATGCACTTATAGCTCCAAAATTCAACATTTAAAGGTTTAATTGACCATAAATAAAGGCTAAAGTGATGGATTAATAGTAACCAAAAGCTTTAATCATCAAATTAACAAATTTCAAGTTTCATTTTAGAAGTGATTTCTAATCCTAAATTGTTTTTTTTTTGAAAGTGTATTTGTCAAAACTATTGTTTGAAAGAATTCTTGAGAAAAACATGTAAATTTATTATTTTATAAAACAATTTGTGTAAAGAAATTTTGAAAAATTAAATTAATGAAATAATTAATTTAACCTCAAATGATTTAAGTATATTCATATTCAAGATGCAATGCATATTCATATTCAAGATGCAAGACATTGTGCATCATGCATCAGATAGCTTGTACTTAGTCTATATGGTACAATATGTCTAGGCATCTTATGATCTACTAGAACGCAAACTAATCCAGTCTTGAATTTTATTTTCAAGATTTAAGATCTTACATAATCTAAATTTATGAATTCATTAATAATATAGTAATATGTATTGATTTTCATTAAATATCAAGTATTCACATGTAGATTTCATTAATTATTAGTATCTAAATAATAATTAATAAATACTTGATATTTAATAAAAATTCACGTACATCATTTTATTATTAATAGATTCATACCTAAACTATATAAGAATCTTTCAATTTAAAATTACCCTATATCCAAGAACTTAAAACCAACATCTCTAATTAAAGAAAGAAAGATTCTTTTGCATCTAGATCTTAATCAAAGAGAGTTTCAGGGATCTCCTTATTTGGAATATTTTGCAACCTTATGATAAAAGAGAGATTAACATGAGAAACTATAGCAAAATGCTACTCCTTCTTGTCTGTAGTTTATATGTGGAAGTTTGTACAAGTTGGAGACAAGACAACCCTACAGTTTTAGAATTTTTAATGGCCTTTTCATGGAGTTGAAGAAAGTAACGAGCATACTTCCAAAACCAAAGTGCATGATATTTGGTGCAAGATCAGAAGATCATTTGAAAAAGGACAAGATTATAGCACGGAGATGATCCAAGTGACCTCTTGGCAGGGAAAGGAGGAGAAGAGGGAAGAATTGTTGAAAAATCGGATTGGTAGAGAAAAGAACATGCAAGTCGGAAGGTCAGTCAATACTTGTAGAACTATGGTATGCATCAAGAATTTTTCTAATGCCCTTTGAATCACATGAATGAGTGTAAAATCATGGAGGTCATAAAGTTACTGTAGGTTAAAAGGTATTTCATCATTATAATCTACATATATACATTTGTAGTCTGTACTTTCCTGGAGTTAAAGTATTAATGGCAATGGTGAGAATTATAGTAAATTGTACTAATTAGGTATGACTAACAAACTTTTCTAGTCTAGGGTTTGTGTCACGCCCTTTGTAGAACTGAAAAGGTCATTCGACTTGACATCAGAAGGAGGGTAAGTGAAAGAAAAGCATTTGAGTTGTATTTGTTATCATTACTCACATCCCCCTAATTCCTACCATATTCAACAGATGGTTGCTGAGTGACTGAGGAAATAGAGATGAGGATGAATTTAGAGAATAAGGGAAGAGCGGGAAGATATCTATACCTATATATGGTATGGTTTTGTGAATCTCCAAACAAGATTAGTGAATCAATCTGAATTTCCCACCTAAAGCAATAGACAGACTTAACGAGGATCAAACCCAACAATAAAGAACACGAAATCTTGCTTCATTCATCCTGTAGAATGGTGTTTCTTTTCTGAGGTTTTTCCAGCGGGAAAAAGGATTGCTTGTCATAGGTTTTGGTTAATGGGCTTTTTCGTTGTATTATTTATACGAGTTTTCATATATCAAACTGGCCTAAAGTTTTGAGAGACACCAGAGTTACAGAATGCAATTGAAACTGTCACTTTCCTTGATGTACTTGCAATGGAGACCTGAAAATTACTTGACCTTTCTTTCATCTTGAATCCTTGACCATACACACCATTAATAATCATAATACTAAATGTCATGTGCATTTCCAAAATTCATTTTCGGTCACGATAAAAAGGAAACAACAGTGGCTGTTACTAGGATTTCTAAAATTCAACAGAAAATAACTTAAAAAACATATAGGCTGGGAAGAAAGGTTAAGAATGGTGGGAAACGTGTGTGGGAAAAAGGAATCATTTGGTCCTTACTTTTGAAGCAACTAGATGACATCCCCTAACCATTTTAAAACTGAAGGAACATAACGGGTCATGGGGTTTTTATGAGAAAAGGAAGCATCATTATAAGGTTTTTTTAAACCATTACCACTACTGAAACATGCCTTTTTCTGTAAACAGGAAAAACAAAGGAAATGAGGGCTTCTTGTTTTGTTTCGATCCATGTATATATTTTAAGGTAATAATTTCAGTATAGATATATATATGCTTCTCACCTTCGTAAGCTCTTGATCTTATCCATGCCTGCAACACTAAACTGACAGCAGTTCATCATCAGTCTCTCTCATTAATAGCAAAAAAACAACAGATTAACTTAAGAGATTGCAAGCAATAACTAAGATAAGGAATTGATATGCTAAAACCAACAGAAGAAAGCATGCGTTACACACCAAATATCCATACAAAAGGCAATATTTATATATAATAGCCATTAATGACCTTTTCAAGACTATACTTCTTCATCTGGTTCGAGGGCATCTCAATACATATAGATATCACTAACTATGATCCATAATAAAAAAGAAAACAACAAGCAAACAAAGATTTCTCTTTTTAAACCCGTTCCAATATTTGTGTTCTTTGATCGGATATTCATTATTTTGTTCTTTTACCTAATAAAAAGTGCAAGAAAATTCAAGCAAAACATAAATCAACAATACTTCTCATCACCTGTACTTGGGTATTAAGGCACTTAATATAATGTGCAGTCTCATCCAACAAACTACACAAATCCATACCTTCACCGCCCGGGACAAGCTTTCTTAGCTTACGAGCTTGATCAAAACCAGTTTCTTGATCATCATCATTAGTCTTTTCCTTGTTCAAACAAGACTTTCTCATTGACTTATTGATTCTTTTGACCGAAACACCACACCGAAGTTGCTGCTTTCTCCGTGTACGGTTCTTAATCTTGCAAAGCAGTGCCCTACTCCAAGCCCTCCTTCTTCCAACAGCAAAAGCTAGACATTTATCAGCAGTGGTTTTAACCCTAAAACTTCTATGGTAAATCTCTTCAGAACTGGCACAACTTGGTATATTACTATCACATGTACTGCAGTTGATTCTAAGCAAAGATCGAAGAAACCCTTTTGTAAACTTAGATTTTAAAGAATCATGGTTTGAAGAAAGGTGGTAAGGATGATGATTCATCGAGCTTGAGAAATTTACAAGCTTGTGGGAGGGAAATTAAGGTTTATGGGTACTGATATAGCGATATGCACTAGATATGAATATGACAGTACTTGTAACTAACCATAGTGGGCTTTCCTTCCTTTTTTTTTTGTTTTAAGGAGTAGGATGATATATCAAAAGACAAAGAACAGCTGAAGATAAGAGATTATGTCTTCTGACACCAGAAAAAAGGGGACCTGTTAATGATCATAAATCAGAAAGACAAAAGGAGAATTCTAGTTATATGTACTCTGACACAAGAATCTAATACATTACTAAATAGAAAACAAGAAACTAATAAAAGAGACTGATAAAGCAAGAGATAGAGAGCAAAACAAATAATAATAACACTAAAAATAAAAGAAAAATGAAGAGATGGGAAATGGAAGGTGTAAAGAAGGAGCAAAGAGAATCAAAAAGAGTATGATAATAATAGTAATTATTATTATTATAATAATAATTGAATTATACGTTTCTTGTTTCATTTTCAGTGTTAGGATTATAGAGAAGGAAAGTGAGTTCTTGTGGGCCAGAAAATGGCTAACTACCATAGGATCGCACATGGTTCCTTTACCCACTTGGCTTTGTGGGTCCTTTCTCTTTTCTTTCTTTCTTCCTTCCATTTTGCTTCTTGCTTTCTTGCTTTCTTCTTTCTTTCTTTCTCCTATGTTCTTATTGCTAATATCTTTCTTCTATCTTCTTCCATTTTTCCATATGTAACCCCTCCTCTTTTTTCATTTCGTTTTCAATTTATTTTATCCATTCACTTCTTCAAGTTTAGAAAACATTTAGATTTAGAATGTTAATCAAAAAATTTCAATTATTAAATAATGTATTAATAATAATTTATCATATATATATTAAAAGAGGGAAGGGGAAGTGAAAATACAAGTCTACCCCTCCCCCTTTAATTTTAATAATTCAAAGATAAATATTATTTTTATAAATTTATATGAAGATAAATATTACCTTTTTAATTTTAATTCAAAGATAAATATTATTTTTAAAAATTTATATAAAGATAAATATTACTTTTTTAATTTTAATTCAAAGATAAATATTATTTTTTAACATTTATATGAAGATAAATATTATTTTTAAAATTTATTAA
>CANYBF011179842.1:0-13237 GCA_948192965.1 Dalechampia spathulata | reverse complement strand
TAAAATTTATCAAAATTAAATATAAAAATTAATCTAATAAATATAAATAATAAAATATATTTTTGTTTAATATAAATTACTGAATAAAATAAATTTATTAATTGTAATTAGTATATTATTTTTATACTAATTGCAATTAGTATATTATTAAATTATATTATATTGCATTTTATATAATTATCTTATTAAATTTGAAAAATAGATGGCTTAATATTAATTAACATAATATTAAATTATATTATATTTTATGTAATTATCTTATTAAATTTAAAAAATTGATGTCTTAATAATAATTAGCACAATATTAAATTATATTATATTTTACATAATGATCTTAATAATGAAATATTTAATAATTAATATGTAATTAATGATAAATTAGTAATATTTATCTTTAAATAAAATTTAATAATTATTAAATATAAATAAAATTAGTAATTTTTTAATTCAAAATTTAATTGCTAACAAATACAAATAAAATAAATAGTATTTCTATTTGAATAAAATTAGTAATTTTTAACTTTGAATAAAATTTAGTACCTAATAAATACAAATAAAAAGAGTAGTATTTATCTTTAAATTATACATTAGTTTACATTTTCGATTTGTTAATTTTAATAATGATATAATAATTTAATATTATATTAATTCATATTAAGACATATATTTTCCAAATTTAACAAGATAATTATATAAAATTTAATTTAATTTAATATTATATTAATTAATATTAATATTTGCTCTCATTTTTAATAAAAAAATAGATGAAAATATTATATAAATAATATTTTAAATAAGTACATAATGCTTATAAATGACGGGTCAAAAAAATTTGAAAACATAAAATATAAAATTATTATAAATGACGGGTCAAAAAATTCATCCTAACGTGCAACGCACATTATGAAACTCTAGTTTTATTAAATTCATGAACGTATATTTAAAAGAAAATATAATATGTAAAATTTATAAAACAATTATAACAACAATATTAATAACTCAGTTAAAGTTTATAATTTTTAATCTATTAAATATTTTAAACCTTTTTAAATAAATTAATAAGCTTAAATATTTCAATAAGATCACAAAACTTAAAAAAATGTAAATTAAGTGTTTAAAAATAAGAATAATATAATAAAATATTTTGTTAAATTAGCTTAAAAGTTGAGTATTTATAAGTTTCAGAATAAGAAATTGATCCCTCTAATTTATTTTTTTAACTTATAAATTTAAATTATATGTATTTAATTGGTTTAAAATAAATGTATTCAAGTTATTTTATAACTTATAAGTATGTTTGATTAGCTTATAAATTTAAACAAATACTTTCCGAATATGAAGATGTATATAAGGTTAATGATAATTAAAATACATAAACATTTATATTAAAGAAATTTATATTTTAAATACCATATTTTAAATATTTGACATATATGATATGTATATAATATTTAATTACAAATATTTATGATATATTTAAATGCTATTTAGTATCACATGTATGAAGAATTTTGTAAAAAAAATATTTATTTTTACAATTTATATGCAAAAAAAACGTAAAGTTAATATTTCTTTAAATATTTTATCAATTTTAAAAGTGTTTGTGTTTGGTAGAAAAGTGGATAATGGTATAGCAGACATGTTAGATGAGTTGTGATTCATGGATATAAAAGTGGACGAGGGAATAGAACCCTTCACAAAAGTATACAATTGGCTGAATGCCAAGGTACCTCTCCTACCATTCTCTGCAATTTCCTCATTTTCCTAACTCATTTCAATTTCTCATTGGATTTCCTCTATCCTTACCAGGTTTTGAGTTCAATTTTTTTGCTTTCATATTAATATTTAAGATTGTAAATAAATCAAATGGAATTGATTTTGATTAGTTTAAATTTAACTTCATTATCATTAAGTCGAGCTTAATAAATTATTTATATATCATGAGATTTAATTATCTTTCATCAAACCTTAGCAGAATTAATAATATAGATTATAGAATAAATTGTTTACTATTTTATTTTGAGAAATAAAAAATTAGTAAGTAAAATTATAAGATATTATGAAAATTTATAATTTTATATTAATAATTAAATTTAAATGTTAGAAATATATGAATTATATATCTGAAATTAAATTATTATTATTTAAATAAAGAAAATAAATTGACTATTACGTAATTTGTTAAATGAAGTTTTAAAATTTTATGAAAGTGAATTTCTAATGGACCCAAGAGAGGGGATTAGCATGGGTGGCTTTTGTTGAAACAAGCCATGGTTGCGGAAACAAATAAAAATGAATGCGAGAAGGTGGAAAAGAGAGATGATTTCTTAAAAAAAAAAAGGCACTTTCATCTTAATCACGGGTAGAGTTAAGACATAATAAGATTATGTTTGGCAGTTAGAAAAGGCTAGCCTCTGTGTGTGTGTGTGTATCTATTGGACCCTCCCTACCACCATCACACATTCTATGGCAAATGTCGATGTCCACGTCTCTCCACTTGAACCTTGTTTGCCACTTTGTGTAGGGGAAATCATTGTGATATACAATTAGCTGTTAATTATGGATATATTCCACAAGATTAGACCATCATTATCTCATTATAATATCCCATTTATGGGATTATGCGCTACCCATATTGATCTTATGGGAAAACAAAAAAAAAGAAACGGAAAAGCTTGCATGTGGATTTGCATTTGCATTTGGGAAGCATGTGAGGTAGATTTATGGAAGATCAAAATGCGTGATGGCAACTCTTACTCACACTATTCAGAACTATCGTGCATTTATTCCATGGATGCAAGGCCACCAAATTTACAGGCTTCTACTCATTTTTTCCAATCTACATTACTATTGTTGGAAAAAAGGCTGCCTCATGCTTAACTTAAGCCTGTTTATGAATATTTAGAATAATTCTTCGGAGAATCGATAAGTAGTAGTGATCATAGATGTTGAAAAGAACATGAATAAGAAGTGGCTTCTAGCAATATTTAGATGGAAGAGCATACAAATAAATTTATCTTATATCTGACGAAGAAGAATCTTGAAATTATATAAGAATCAGATGATTGAAAATAATTGAAGATTTAATAGATATTATATATCAACAAAGTATATTATCTATTTAATATTTGTTTCATAAGAATTTCAAAAATAAACTTATTTGACTTCAAATAATTATGAGTTGGATCACTAATGTGATAAGAGAAATAATGATAGAACAAGAGAATCATTCTTACATAATTCAAATTATTTAGTTTAAAATAAATAATTAAATTAATTGAAGAATAAATCATAGTCACTCATTAGAACATGGATATTGTAGAAATGTTGTCTCGATGCTCATGATAAAAGCTCAACTTATTGAGCCTTTACCAACCAAATAAATAAGTATTAAGGTTGGAATCATTTAGAATAAAATATTTAATTAAATATGTATACTTAATCAAATATATTTTCTTTATTTTATAAAGATAGGTTTACTTTTAAAATTAAAAAAAATAAAATATTTTACTTGAAAAAATAAATTTAAATATATTATTCCTATTGTATATTTATCTTAATTATAAAAGAAAATAAAATCATTTCATTATTAGTTATGTTTTCAATTTTCAATATGATTTAAGAAAGGATATAATAGAAATCTAATATGTTAATATTTTACTAAAAAAGAAAGTAGATTATAATTTGAGATAATTAAAAAAAATTATCTTTATGAGATGGAGGGAGTAATTTATTTGATTTATCAATTGAGAGTAAAATATGCATAATCATAAAATATTATGTAATCTAAATATCTCATTTTTAACATAAATAAATTTTGATATCTATATATTTTATATTTAATTTATTCTTATTAAATTTATAAATATTTTAAATCAAAATAATATATTTTCAAATATCAATACTTACCATTTACATTTCAAAATATACATATTTCAAGATATTATAAACTAAATCATTTGACAAAACTCTAAAGAACTAGAATAATATCATTGACAGTTCAAACTAACAATAACGAACACAACAACAACAATAATAAGCAGAGAAAAGAAAAGAAAATGAAGATTTCCGTCAATTGCGCCTCAGTTGCTTTCTACATATATATGATAAAAAAGGAAGACAATAAAATACTACAGTGAAGGAAGATCATCGAATAAAAACAACTGGGGAAATTTTGACCAAAAAAAGTTATTAAATATGTTTTTTTTTTTTGTAAAAATTGTTAATCTTGCCAGAAACACATATTTATATTAAAATTTTTAATTATTTTATTTTATTATTCGGGAAAATAGTAATTATATGAATGGCTGAAAATAGAGGAATTATTATTATTATTGAAATTAAAATGAAAGTAATGTTGGTATTAGTTTTAAATAATTTTGGTAAAATGACAGTGAAATTGAACTAGCAATGGACAAAGTAAGTTTAAGGATAGAAAATCCGTCGCAAATGATATGTAATTATACGACAAACTCCACTAGTATTCATTGCTAATTAATGACAGCCTTAACCATCATTAACTGGGGATTGATTAACGATGGCTTTGCTCATCTATACTTTTTGATCATCCACATCATTTTTATCATTAAAGAATATAATCTCATCATTTTTATCCATCGTTGATACCAAAATCAACACCATCACCACCTCATAATCAAGGAATTCTTTTTATTTTTATTATTATTTCTCATTTTCTTTGGTCGTTTGTTTTAACTTCTGATTCTGAAATTTGTTACTGTCGCTCTAAATCTGTCACCATTATTACAATATTTGTTTTTGTGTTTCTTTTTCTTGGTTACATGTTTTTGAGTTTTGAATTTGTGATGTTTGCTGTCTGTGTAAATATATCAATGTTATTATTTCATTATATATTATTAGAAATAAATTAAATTATTTTAAATTTTATTTAATAATTTAAGTTTTTAAAATTAAATGATTTTTTGATATGATATTAAATTCTATATGATCAAAAGTTCTAGAATTTAATTTATGAAAATTTTAATTATTAAATAATAAATTTTAATATAAAATAAAAATAGTTTGTATATATTCAGACTTCAAACTAAATCAATATTCACGTAGAAGTTATTGCAATTATTAATACACATTTTTAATTTAACAATGAATAAAATTCGTTACTAAATTATTTTTTCTTCATAGGGTTTATTTTTATATTATATTGATAAAAAGAATAATTCTATACTTTTATTTATTGCCCCCAACATATACAATTGTAATATAATTGCACGTGGACTGGGCAACATACTAGAGCAAGGAGTTGACGTTAGTGAGTTATGGTCGAAGTAGAGGTAGGGGGGTCCAATATGACACTAGCCAGCCGAATTGGATGCCCCCACACGGTTTCGGGCTACTGAAATATCTACTCATCTCGTGATCTTGTCCAACCATTTACAAATGCCATTTGCCCCGTTGCCATCTGAGTTTCTATTGGTTCACCTAAGTGCAAGCCTCCTTCATTCTTGACATCTCCAACCCTTTAGTCAAATATTGCATTTTCCCTCCCTAACACCCTTCCTTCTCAATGATTAGGCATAACCTAATCATTATATAGCTTCACCACTTACTTATATGACTTGATACCAAAAGGTGATTCACTCATCCCAAGGACCCCATATCCGAGCCCGAACAGTTGTAGAGGGGTAAATCACGGTACTCAGCGGCCTCCTAGATGGGAGGTCAAGTACTCAGTGCCCACAAGAAGCCCACCCAAAGGGTGTAACTCCCACACTGTGACTGCTGAGATTTGAACCTTGGACCTTGATACCAAATCTACCACCGAGTACCAACTGAGCTACGTCCATACGGGCACTTACTTATATGACTTAGAATCATGTATATGTAGGAGGATAAACGAATTTTTACATCTAATCCATATTAAATTTCAAAATAAAAATTAATGAAATTTTTATCAATTATATTCGAATTCTATTTAATTTTGAACTATTTATGAATAAAATATATAAAATTTCATGATAATTTTGATTTTACGAAATACTGGAGGATGTGTATAATTGAGTGGAGAAAGGAAATAAATATAATAAAGCAGAAACAGTATAAAACAGGTACAAGATTCTTCCACTAAAAGAAGAAGATGGAGAAAGCATGTCCACGTTTTAGGGTTCACGTCTTAATGAAAAGGATTTAATTAGAGGAGTGTCTTATCAAAATAAAAACTATAATCTGTTATTACCACGTAGAGAGCAGCTACTTGATGCCACTAGTCCTTCAGGCCATGCGCGGGCGGTTAAAAGCTGCCGCCATTGTATGCTCGATGGGTCTGGCACCATTTTCTCCCCCTAGATGTGGTCTTTCATCCCAGAATAATTCATTTGTTCTTGTTTCGATCTCTCAAAAAGAAAAAAGTATTTACCGGACAATACTGAACTCTATAATGCTTTTATTCGGCAGTTTAACGAGGGTTTCATAAGCAGTGCAGTTTTTTTTAATCAGAACAACTTACTTCTCAAATATATGACGTCATGTAAACCACATACAAGTAAAATTTTATTTTCAAAAAACTTCTTAATTTTTATGCATAATTTTTATATAAAAATTTTAAAATTTAATTCAATCAAAGATCATTGATTTGAGATTTATAAATTAAGTTTATAATGTTAAGGGATATGGTAAATTTTAGTTAAGGAATTATGCTAGAAAATTATAAAAAATTGTCTTTTTTTTTTTTAAATTTTATCACTGATTTTAATGTATATTTTTTTCATCATTTTTTGTATTTTTTTATTAACTTACTTTATATTTATTATTTATTATACTCTTTTAACACATTTAAAAATTCTAGCTTATACATCATTCCCTTTATCATCCCCTTTATCATTGTAGTCATTATTATTTATGATTATCATGGATTATCATCTCATTATTATTATTATTATCATCATCATCATGGTACCACCATCAATACCATCATCATCTCATAATTAATGATTTATTATATCATTTGATTGTTTGTTTTAACTTTAGAATTTAAAATTTATTATTGTTGTAGAATATTTTTTTTTATGTTTTTTTGGTTTTTTCAAATATGTTACTATTGTTAAAAATTATTTTATATTTCTTATTTGGTTATTTTTCTTGAGTTTTGAATTTTTCTCTTTGTAAATATATGGATGTAAATATTGATGATATGATAAATATATATATCAACAATATATATCATATCATAATGTTATATGTTCAATCTTTAATTTTATATGTAGTTTTTACTATCATTATACTAATATATATATATATATATATATATATATATATATATATATATATATATGTTTATAAAATAATATAAAATTTTAAAAGTTAAAATAACATTGTTTTGTTGAAGGTTTGTTATATTTTTTACTGTTTTATTGATCAAGAGAGCAGTGTGGAAATTAACTAACAAGGTTGGATCAATGATGACGACCAATACTGTAATGTGATATTTTGATAATTGAAATATTGAAATTAATTTTAATCAAACACAATATTACTTAAATTTTTTTTTTTAAAAAAAAGGACAGTTTTCGAAAATCCTAATCATATTGCCAATTGGCCCTTAAATCTACCTTTGGTAGGGTGAATGCATGATGATGCACGTTTGGTAGTGTTAAGATTGAATAATGGTCCAACGCACAGACATGGTGGAGCTGCAGGGATGAGATTTATCATATATACGAAATCTATTTTATCATTCACATGATAACAGTTTCCACATTAACCAAGCTACCATTTCATATATTCCCATTCCCCCCTTTTAAGGTTATATCCAAAGTTGATACTGGATAGAGATGTAAGAACTGGTAATGCATCACGACTATCTAAATGTTCCAACTTTTAAGGATAAAGTGACACAGTCGATTTTTACTCGGGTGTGATTGAATTTGACTACTTATGCTGTGAATCTTCCTGCGTATGTTTACAAGCATTCAGGAGTTGCTTTTACAGTTTGTGGGTACAAATCATTCTGTGGATTCTTGAGCCTAATGCATGCTCTCTCTCTTCTAAAAACAATGGTTACAAGTTATAATATTTGAAATCCATTAGCATATTAAAGAAGTTGGTCATGTTAGTAAAGTTTTTAGTTTTTTTTGGTAATTATTAACCATTTTATTATAATATTTATTTGTTAGTATTTAATTATTTATATTTTAAGTTAATGTTAAAATATCGAAATAATAAAAATATTTACTTTAACAATTTAATTTAAAATATACATAAAACATTATTTTTTAGACTATGAAAAATTATGAAAATTAAAGAATGACATCAAATAATATAAAATTGTCATTTTCAAGGCATCATTTTCTTTAAAACAGTAGTTATCGACAGAACAAACCATCATTAATATAATAGCTTATATTAGGCGTAAGGCGGTGGTGCGAGTATGGTAATGCTAGTAGTGATTTCTGAGTTACCTGCTGCACCATATATGTATATACATATATATATATATATATATATATATATATATATATATATATATATAAATAAAGGCGTTAAAAACGATCATGGGTGGGCTCTTGTCAACTTCAAAATCCCACTATAAATACCCACCACCACTCCCATGCATCCAAATCATATCGTCCTACAACCCAACTTTCCTTTCTTTTCTAATTCTCTCACAACAATTCCAAATCCAAGAGTTTTGATAAGATAATAGTATGTCGCCCAGCTTCTTTCGTTTCACCATCTTCTTTCTTTTCTTGATCGTTGGAGTTACTGTGGGTATGGGTGATGCTGCTGACAAGAAAGTGAATTCTCCTGAATTGTCTACGGAACCTAATAATGAACAAGGCAGCGGTTCTACCGGGGCAACTGGCTCTGGCCATAGCCCCAACTGGGACTACAGCTGGGGTTGGGGTTCAACTCCCAACAGTGGATGGGGTTATGGTTCTGGTTCAGGTCGTTCACAAAATGGATTTGGCAGGGGGTATGGATTTGGGTTTGGATCTGGAAGTGGGTCAGGTTCGGGATATGGTTACGGGTCAGGCAGTGGTGGTGCACATGGTGGTGGGTATGGGGCTGGCAGTGGATCTGGTGGGACAGGCGGTGGCGGTGGGGGTGGCGGTCACTCGCCATCCGATTCAAAGGGGAAAAGAAACCACGGCTGACAAGACGAGAAGGGTTTTAAGTGCAACTCCATAGGGGGAGGTATGTGGTTTGGGTATTACTAAGGTTGAAAGGTGTGTAAGCTTGCTCTAATTGCCATATAGAATGAGTGGCGCTTATGTAATATGAGTGAGCTTTCATTATGTTTCCTCGTTGTGTATGAAAAGTATCTGCCTGTTCTTTCACCGCCGTAACCGCTTCTCTTGCTTAATACACTCAACCTCATCATCTGTTTTAAGTATAAATTAAATCCGTGAATATAATTTAAATAATGTTTCATGAAATTTTTTCTTTTTTATTTCTATAATATTGATAAATTTATTCCACACATAAACATGAATAAAACCGAGGGAAAAATACTCATCTCATGCTTAGGTCGCCTACCTTTCTGCTTGGTTGGCGCCTACCTTCAAGCTCCAAAAAGATAGCCAAGACTTATACTTGGGCTTGATGCGCCTCTAAGAGAATACAAATTTTTAAAGGTAGTTTTAAATTTTGTTAAAAGTGATAAATTTTATAAAAAGATGGCTTTTATACATAAACAATTGAATTTTTTTGAAAATATTTTTAAAATTTAACATTTATAGTTTGTAGAAAGATTTAGTTTAAGTTATATTTGATTTGTTACCAAAAAAATCTTATTTTTCAAGAAAATATAAATTAAAATTTAATATTTTTATAATTATCTGAATTTTTAAGAGAGTTTTATATAATTAGAGAAAAAGTAAAAATTATCATATCCAAATTGATGAAACGTGTTCTCATAAAATAATTAATAAATTTATATGTGGTTGGAATTCATGAATTATCCTATAAATGATGTGAGAAATTTTTTTCCTTTAATTGAATATAATTCATCTATAATTGTAATAATTATTTGATTACATGCATTCTTTATATGAATACTTGTTCACATCATACTAATATACATTCATGTAACCATGACATGTCATCTTATCCAATCAACATTTATAATATTTATATAACATATAAACAAATCATATTTTTACTATTTGTCGATTATTTTTAGTATTTACAAATCACACACATGTACAAAATATTTACTACCTATATACTATAGAACCATAGTTGTAGTGGAAGTAAAACATTTGCTAGGAATATGTTACATGTCAAAAGTGTTCTAACATGCATTCAATAAATAATAAATGTTGAATACAAAATTTAGTAATATTTAATAAAGAATGAGTTGAAAGTAAGAGTTGTACGTATATTCATTATTAACATGAGTAGGTCAATAATAAATATGCATTCATAAAAAATAACAAGGAATCTCAATGAATGCAACCAACAATAGTATAAATCATTAAATGAATAGCTTAAATATAATACACAGCTACAAGTCGTATTAACAACTCATATACATCAATCACTCTATTAGTATTTAGAAACAATTTCATTTCATAACAATTTACTTAACCATATGTTAATTATCATGGATTTAACCATATGTTATCCAAAATGTTAAGTGAAATTTGTAATTTTAGATTATCTATGTGACTATCTCTAATTATGCATAATCTATATTGATTTCACATACCACATTTATTTATCAAGTATGTATTTGTCTCCCTTATTCCTCCACTATATATATATATATATATATTTTTTTTTAATATCTCCCTTATTCCTCCATAGAATTTTCATTTTAATGTCTCATTTATTCCTTCATCATATGTTCATCTTAATGTCTTTCTTAAGATTAATATGATGCATGACTCCTTATAAATCATCATCATATATGTCATTCTGTCATATTTTAACATCATTCTAGTAACATCTCATTTCCATATAGAATCACCATTTAACAAGTATATCATATTCAATAAACATATGACAATTAAATCATTAATCAATAATTTGTTCATAATACATTAGATAAACTTTGTAATTACCTATCAATCTTATTTCACAATTCAATAATTATTAAGTACAAATATGTCTTTATTTACCTTTGTTTATTTGTTGACGTAAAGATAGTGATTCTTTTACCCTCTAAACATGTTATACACAAATTTTACATTGTATAAGTCAGACAAATTTCATAATTCTTTTCCATCCATATCTATTCTCGTGTACATTTTCCAATGCATTCCATGAAATGTGTAATAATACTATACTTATTTTTTAATTAGCATTCAACTTACTAAATTATCAACTTTATCGTTCCGCTACTACATTAATATTAATTTATTTCATATAAATTAGGAAGTTTATAATAGTACGTGCATAAGCCATTCTCAAAAGGTGCTTAATGATCTTAATTCATAACAACTTAATATGTGCATATAACTCCAGGTCTTAAGTTAATTACCCTATCCCACCAAATATCTTATCCTTTAACCATACTAACTAACTCATGGTTTATTATGTCAACCATAAGCAAGACTACATGCATAATTGTATACGCATTATAAACATCTAATTTTGGCCACATCCAATAGAAACTCATGCATGCTTCAAACCATTTACCAATAGGAAAACAAGGCATTCCACTATGCATTTGTAAGTCTTACACTGAACCCCTAGCTTGTGTCACTTCTTTTGGTGCGAACAATCATGCATTTATCTCTCATTTAGCTACTAATTTCAATCACTGCCTCCTTTTCACTTGTCATCTGGAGCTACTCGTGTACCCATTTAATCAATCCATTAGCTCACTTCATTTATTAGGCAATTAAAACCTTTGTTCATCTTATATAACATAAATGTTGTTTTGTAGCTGTAATGAGTATTAGGTCCAATCACATACTCATTCAATTCACGATTCCCAACCTGACATACGTAACTTTGTCCTATTAACATACGCAAGCCAATTTAACTAATTTCCAACGTGTACATGCGCATAACAACCAAGCTTGCACAATAGTCGTATTCCTTAAATTCATTAGACAATGGCTAAGTTCATTCAATGATGTTCAAGATACACATACATATAGCTTCAAATTCCTTTCTTAGTTTATCTAAAGCCTTCCTCCTATAATTTCCAACTATCTTCCTTTTCTTGAGGGGCTGTATGGCCGCCACTCTTCAACTGAAACATGCACCTACTTTGTATGATGATTTAATATTTATCCCTAATTTGCTTAATTAACTTTTTAATTCTTATAGCTTCTCTTAATAATACATACACATTTAATCCATCACCAACCAACATTCCTTAAGTTAATGGCTCATATATTTAAGTATATTAACCAGTCATATATTTGGATAATTAACATTCCTTCTTAAACTTACGTACGTAAAATCATTAATGTTATTAACTATCAACCACAATCTAATTTAACTCACCCCCTATTACTAATGCAATTAAGTGCACCCTTCATCATACCAAATAAAATAATTCAATCTCTATCTTCGTAACCTCTCTCAACTTACCACTTATACCTACTAATATTCTTCCTATTCCTTCCCCATTCCTTTAAGACCATTGAGTAGATAACTAAATGCAACAAATAACATGACATTTTGTGTATTATAAAAAGAGTATTAAGATAATGTCATTTTCTAATTTTACATTTTAAAAAAATGTCTATTTTTTAAAATTTTTAAAATTATTTTATTTTTAATCAAATTTAATTTTAGACTATCAAATATATTCCTCCATATATAATATAAATAAAAAAAATCACAATATATGAAGTTTATGAATGATTGGCTCTAGCGCAAGTGGGAGTTTGTTAGTGTGTGATTTAGAACATCATGTTTTATTGTACTTGAACGTTTTAATCAATGAAAGACATTATTCATTATTTGATTTGCTTAAAAGACTTTTAATTAAATAATGAATTCCATGATATTGGAACAGTACAAGGGAATTCATAAAGAGTTTATGAAATGAGATTCTTATTATATGCAAATGTTCAATATCTAAATCTACCCTGATCAATGTATTAATAAGAATGGATATTATTAATGCGGTTAAGATCACCACATGTTTGACTTCCTTATGGGATGATTCTCATTCATCATGACATGAGTTGTCTAAAGTGAACATGTGGATGGGCAGTAGGGGACTGACTCATTGGAGACCTTGCCAGTGAGATTTCATATGGATGATTAATCTATGTCTGTGAAATATATCTCACTCATA
>CANYBF011179773.1:0-11456 GCA_948192965.1 Dalechampia spathulata | reverse complement strand
GTAGATCATTACCTATGTCGATTCTCCAAGCAACTTCAAGTTTTCCAATCCAATTCCAATGTTAGGGAATGATGATAGCAATCCAAAGTTCAAGTATTCCAAATTAAAATTAACCTAAGTCTATTGATTTAGTGCTAATTGATTAATCTTAGAGGTTTTAGGATTGTTGGAATTAGGTTTTTGGAGTGTTTAATCACGTTTTTCGGCTGCCGATGGCTACTCGGGATTAGGGTTTTTCATCTCGAAGTGCGAACCCTTTGCCAAATGGCAGAATTAGGGTTAAATTAGGTCTGAGGGAACTTACTTGTTCGGGTAAGTTAAGGTAGCAAAACGGGTAAACTACTTACCCGTACGGGTAAGGAACATACCCGAATCACTTCCAAAACTTACCCGTACGGGTAAGTACCCAAAAATGACAAAAATGCCCGTAAAGGCAAAACGACGAGGAGATAGGCTCAATTCATCCCAATCAATCCGACCGGTCCAAAATTAGGGTACGACACACCTCAAACAAGAATTTATGAGTTCACAAAAGAATTAGCTTTTCAATAAGTAATAAAAATAATATCCAACAATGATTAATTAGAAATTTTAAAAAAACATGCAAACTTAGTGAATATGTCATATAAGTAATTTGTTTATTTATCAATAACCAAACTTTTCACTTAATATTCTTTAGTGTATTTTATCTCATAAAAATCACCTCAAATAAGAATGTATGAGTTCATATAAAAATTTGCTTTCTAAATAAGTAATAAAAATAATATCCAACCATGATTAATCAACAATTTTAAAAGACACGTGAACTTAATGAATAAGTCATACAACCTATTTGTCTATTCATTAATAACCAAAATTTTCATTTAAATATTCGTTAATGTATTTTATCTCATAACAATCACCTCAAACAAGTATTTAGGAGTTCACATAATAATCATTTTGATGAGTCATATCCCTAACATGTGTCTCAAAATGAGTCATATATATATATATATATATATAAACAATCATACTTATATTATTCCTTTTTGCTACTAAGTTATCCATAATTTATTCTATGATTATTCATCATGAACATATCTCATTTCAACCTGATTTCCATAATTTATAATAAATAAGGATTAAATCATAGCTTCTCAAAGCTATTAGAAAGGGATCAATAATGCATTTTACTAAAGTGATATTTATGAATCAATACATGGATTATTAAATTCACATCATATAGCAACATTACCCATTAATCATATTTTCAATCCATATATTAGATATTATGTTAATAATAAGTTGTAAGTCAATGAATTCTATTATGTAGTATATAATCCATTTCTTTACCATGTTACCATTGTTATATCATATTTTATACAATTCAATTTTATATAATTTGTAATGGTTAGAGATCAAATAGTACAATCTAACATTTATTAGGTAAGAACTCGATATCTCAACTTATTGTTAATTACTAGAAAATGCATCAAATCTCTCAATTAACCTAGTGTATAAAATTTATAATAACTTTTATATTGTTGTGCAATATAAGTTTAATATGCCAAAATGCATAAATCAATTAAATTATTATTATATAAATTTCCTGAATTTTATATTAATAACACTTAATCATCATAATAAATGATAAACCAATAGGCATAAAATAATTTAGTCATTCATTGATAATCCCTTAATTATCTACCTATGTTTAACAAGCCTTTAGTTTTACTTGTCAATTTTATGAAAATCGTATTTTAAAATCATTATGTTTGATTAAAACATAATAATCATATCAATATAACTATGCTTATTCCTTCTATAACAAACTCAATAAAATAGTTTAATTGTACTTATTCCCTCTTTGCTTCTTTAATTTCCTTACCCTTCTGTCTCTTATTTTCAATTGTATTGTAATTTTGATTCCTACTCTAATTGTTCTAGGTGTGATTTATCTTGGGTTTTATGAGGAATCAATCTCTTTGAGGGGTTCTTTAGATGCATATTTTAGGTAATTAAACAAATCATTTTAACTAATTTTTGATTAAGAAGTTATGGATTCTTGCTTGCTCTTGGGTTCCGTAACAAATTTGGTTTCAAAGCTTTAGCTCTCTCCAAAGGTTATCCTTCTTCCAATTCTTGTAAGTTTATCTTTATTAATATGCTTATATACTGAAATTCAACTTTGATCTTGTTTTATGGATTGTTTATTTTGAGATCTTATTCTAAATCTATAATTAAAAAAAGAAAATCAAGTAAGATTAGTTTTATTGCCTTTTGAGTGATAATCCTATTCTTATTTTCCTTAAATAAGTGGTTGATTTGTCATACGTGTTAATTACCTTAATTGGTTGTGTAATTTTTAAGTCAATTTGATTTAGATAATTCTGTTTGGGAAATTATTTTCATTCTTAGTTTACTAGCTTTAAATTAAGTGCATTAGATGTATGATAACTAAAATTTTAGTTATAATTTTAGTTTCTATCATTATATTTCCATATTTACCTTTTCCTTACATCTTGAGTAATCTGATTTCTTTGTTTGATTTCACCGATATGCATCTTTTTTACATCAAATTGGCATCATCCTTGATTCTTTGCTACCATATTTAACTAAAAATCTAGCTCATACTTAATTTTCACAAAGTGTTAGTAGTTCACTTATTATTGAAGTCTAATTTATAGCTAGTGATTGATTGTGTGAACTTTCATTTTTAAGATTTTATGTACTATTTTAAGAAATTGTTTACAATTGAAATAATTGATTATGAAAGTGAATTGACCCTTGCATCTAAATTTTGAAGGAAATTGAGAATGAAACATTAGTATTTTACCATTTATGAGGAGTGAGACACGTAAGGAGTGTGAGAATTACTTTTGAGTACTGGAAACATGTCAGATCAAGGAGATAAAAGTGGTGCTAAGGATTAAGAGTTCCTTCTTAAATCTATACAATACTAATTTGAGAGGCTCTAACTTACTTTAGGAAGCATAAATAAGAGGTTGGAATGGAATCAAAATGACATCAATGCATTAAGAGAAGGGGTTAATCAAGTTAATTTTAGAGGTATAAGGATTCTAACACCATCAATTAAGCAGGTTTGGGAAGAAGATTTTGATGATCAGGCTACTATGATCAATCAAGATCAAACTTATAGAGCTGGTTGAATAGGTGTAGACAGGAACATATGAAGCATCAAAATGAAGATACCATAATTCCTTGGTAAAAATGACCCTAAAGTATATTTAGAGTAAGAATGTAAAGTTAAATTTATCTTTAATTATCATAACTATTTAGAATAGAAAAAGATAAAGCTTGCAGCTATTGAGTTAAGAGAATATGCTATTATATGGTGGGATTAACTCATTACAACTAGGTAGCGAAATAAAGAAAGGCTTGTTACTACTTGATCTAAAATGAAGATTATGATAAGGAAAAGGTTTGTTTCATCTCACTATTACCATGATTTATATAACAGTTAGAGGGTTTGGCATCGGGTAATAAAAGTGTGGAGGATTATCATAAAGAGATGGAAATAGTTATGATAAGAGCTAAAGTAGAGAAGGATTGAGAGGTCGCCATGGCTTGATTTCTCAATGGTTTGAATAAAGGCATAGCTAATGTGGTAGAGTTATAATACTATATTAAGTTAGAGGACTTGGTGTACATGGCCATGAAAGTTAAGAGGCAATTGAAGCAAAAGGGTAATACATGGCAAAACACCACTACCTCAACCCATTCCAATAATTGGAGGTCAAATTGGAGGGATGACAATAAGGCCGATTCATTTCAAAGAGGCAATAATAGGGCTAGTTCATTTCAAAAAAATGATAATAAAGTTGCTCCATGGAAAAAATATGATAAGAGTAAGTGTGTTCTACTTTTAACAATTAAAGGAATAAGAATATCAAATATTTTAAATATCTTAAATATGGTCATATTGCCTTACAGTGTCTTAATAAAAGGATAATGATATTATATGATGATTTTGTTATGATTGCTAAGAGTGAAAATGAGGAGGAAATTGAACATATTGGTGATCATAGTGATGGTGAGCATCCTATAGAGGGTAGATTATCAATGTCTAAGAGGGCTTTGAGTGTACAATTGAAAGATATAGATGATGAAGTTAACCTATAGAGGGAGACTATTTTTCATACTAGATGTCTAGTAGATGATAAATTGTCTAGTCTAATTATTGATGGAGGTAGTTGTGTGAATGTGGCTAGTACATTATTTATTAGTAAATTAAGGTTAGAAACCAAAAAACATCCTAGTCCTTATAAGTTATAGTGGTTGAATAATAGCAGGAAGTGAGGGTGCTTCATTATTGGGAAATATAGTAAGGAGGTCATTTGTGATATGGTTCCCATGTAGGCTAGTCATATACTTTTAGGTCATCCTTGGCAATAGGACTGAAGAGTTTCATATGATTATTATTTGAATAGGTATTAGGTGGAGAAAGAGGGGAGGAAATATATCTTGATACTTATGATGCCTAAATAAATTTTTTATAATCAACAACAACTTAAGAGATCTCATAAGAAGTTTACAAGAAAAGAAGAAGAGAGAAAAATAAAGAGCAAATACGAGGCAAAGAGTATAAACATGAGTGATAACTTTCTATAGGTGAAAAGAAAGAGGGTGAGAAATCAAGCTTCTTTGTAAGATTGATAGATATGAGGAAGGCTTACTATTCTCATAAGCTGATGATCTTAATTACATATAAGGAGGCTTATAACTTTATTCTTGACATTGACCTTATTATATCTAGTGTTATGATTCTTGTTTTGCAATAATATGATGATGTGTTTCCAAAGGATTTGCTTAAGAGATTACCAACCTTAAGAGGCATTTAACATCAAATTGATCTTATATCTAGAGCTTATATTCTAAATAAAGCAACTTATAGGTGTAATCTTGAAGGGAGTAAACAATTACAAAGATAAGTAGAGGAGTTATTAGAGTAGGGACATATTTGAGAAAGCTTGAGCCTATGCATAGTACTATGTTATTGGTGCCTAAGAAAGATAGCAGTTAGAAGATGTGTATGGATTGTCAAGCAGTCAACATAATCACAGTAAAATATCACTACATTATTCCTTAACTTGATGATATGCTTAATGAGTTGCATGGTGCATATGTGTTCTCTAGGATTGATTTGAAAAGTGTTACCACCAGATTAGAATAAAGTCTGGTGATGAGTGGAAAATAATATTTAAAATTAAACATGATTTATATGAGTGGTTGGTGATTATATTTGGCTTAACCAATACCCCTAGCACTTTTATGAGATTGATGAACCATGTTTTGCTTGATTTGATTGGCAAATGTGTAGTTGTCTGCTTTGATGATATTCTTATGTATTGCCATTCTGTGGGTGATTACGTGATGCACTTAAGGTATGCGTTTGATGCTTTATGCAAATTTTAGTTATTTGCTAACATAAAAAAAGTGTACATTTTGCATTATTCATATCATTTTCTTTGGTTATGTAATGAATGCAAATGGTAAAGGCCATACAATAATAGCCCACTCTTAAAAGTGTAAGTGATGTATGAAGCTTTCATGGTTTGGTAAGCTTCTATAGAAGGTTTGTCAAAGACTTCACCATAATCATTGCCCCTTTGATAAAGATTATGAAAAAGGATAAAGGGTTCTTATAGGTTAATGAACAAGAACATGTTTTTCTCTATTAAAAGATAAGTTATATAATACACCTTTATTGAGATTAATTAACTTTGATTTCACCTTTGAGATTAAGTGTGATGCTTTTAGGATAGGTGTTATTTCAATGAGAAGCTTTATAGAGAACCTTAAATTACTCAACTTATGACAAGGAGTTATATGCATTGGTGAGAGCTTTAGAGATATGACAACATTACTTTCTCCTAAAGGAGTTTGTAATTCATATTTATCATGAATCATTAAGGCATCTAAAAAGCCAAAGAAAATTGAATAAATGACATGCTAAGTAGGTGGAGTTCATAAATTTTTATCCCTATGTTATCTAGTATAAGCACGGTAAGGATAATGTAGTTGCTGATGCACTTTTTAGAAGGTATGCTCTTATTTCTACTATTTCTATAAAATTATTAGGATTTGAACATTTGAAAGAAATATAGGAGCATGATTTATGCTTTATTATGTATATAGTGTTTGTGAACATGTATCTTTCATCGAGTTTTATAAGTAGGATGGTTTTCTTTTAAAAGGGAATAAATTATGTATGCCTAAATGATCGGTGTGTGAGCTACTACTGAGAGAGGCTTATAGTGGCGGTTTGATGAGATATTTTAATATTAATAAAACTTTGAGCATTTTACATAAGCATTTCCTTTAGCCTAATTTGAGAAAGGATGTTGAGCATATTTATGCATGTTATATTTAATGTAGGTAAGCAAAGTCTAAGATACAACCCCATGATCTTTATATGTCATTACTTATTCCTATACATTTATTATTGTTGGTAAATTTTATAAGATGGTACATTTCATTACATGTTATAAAATAGATGATACTAATCATGTTGCTGATTTGTTCTTACATGAGGTTGTGCACTTGTATGGCATTCCTAAGACAATTGTGTTTGATAGGGATGTCAAATTTTTAAGCCATTTTTGGAGTGTGATTTGGTCTAAGCTTGGAACCAAATTATTGTTTTATACTATTTTATATCCTTAAATGGATGGTCAAACTGAGGTTGTAAATCATACCGTAGGAACATTGTTATGAGCTATTATGGGTAAACATTTGAAAAAATTTAGGAAAATTATTTGTCATTTGTTGAGTTTGCATATATTAAGAGTAATAATTCTACCATAAACTTTTCACCATTTGAAAATGAGTATGGTTTCAACCCTCTTACTCCTCTTGATTTGTTACCTTTGCCCTACTAATGAGTTTGTTAGTATTTATAGTAGAAAGAAGGCTTATTTGTCTAAGCTTTCAATGTTTTTAATTTAAGTCCTTTTAAGTTGGATGTAGATTTAATTTTGAGGATGAATCTTTTTAAGGGGAGAGGAAATGATATGAATCAAGATGCCAGAGGAGATATGAATAATATTGTTCTAGATATGGATAGTCTTTTGAGTCCAATCATATGTTCACATGTAAAATAATTGAAAGAACAACTTCAACTCTTTGTATAAGCTTAGATTGATAAGTATCTTTCTAATAATGGGAATCCCATGAATAGAAAGTCAACTACACCTAATTTGACCAACATAATTGGTCTTGAGGACAAGTGCGCTTAGTTTTAGTTTAGTTAACCTTTATTGAGCATAACTCTTTTTGGAATTTGAACTCATGCTTTGGTTTACATTGTTGTTATTATTTTGCTTTATTTTTATATTTTAAAAATAGTATGTCATGAGAGTGACAAAGATAAAGTGATCGTGATAAAATATGAAAGGTTGGATATAGAAAAGTTGTTATCACAGTCGTGATAAAGATGGTATGATCATGGGAGAAGAAAATATTAGAATATTGGACATACCAAGAAGTACATTATCACAAGCATGACACCCTTGTCATGAGCGTGACAAGATTAAAAATGCTAAATTCATTTATAATTTAAAGTGGGTTTTTAAAGGGTCACTTGGGTGTTATGTTGAATGTTTTTCACTATGTATTTAAACTGATATAAATAGAATATGGAGGGATATATTTTCTTTAATTAAAAAAAACTAATGTCTTTGATAGAAAAGTGAGGAAATTTCTATTCATATTTATGTAAGAGGTGTTTAAATTGCTTTCCAATTGTTATTTTCAATTGTTTTACAATTTTGATTCCTATTCTAATTATTCTATGTGTGATTTATCTTAGGTTCTAAGGGAAATCAATCTCTTTGGGCTTATGATGAACATTTTAGGTTATTATACAAAACATTTTTGGCCAATTTTTGATTAAGGAATTCTTGATTCTTGCTTGATCTTGGGTTATATGATAAACTACCTACTAACTATACTCCTAAAATCAATGGAGAAACAATTAACAAAATGATGAATCAAAATTCATCAACATTACTCAACCAAATTCCATTAATCAAGATAAAGAAACAAGAAGCAATACAAAGAAATGTAAAGAGGTTCCCACTAAAAATGGGAACATTAAATGTTTCAGATGCCTTGGATTCGAGCATATAGCTTTACAATGCTCAAATAAATTTGTAATGATCATGGAGCATGGAGAAGTTCATACCCAAAGTGGGAAGAATGATTATGATGACATGCCACCCCTTGAAGATTATAGTGATATAAAGGCACCACCTAATATTAAATTATTGATTTCAAAGAAGGTGTTAAACACTAACATTGTAGAAGATGAGCTGAAAGGTATTAAGGCTTAAAGAGAAAATATCTTCTATACTAGGGTAACTGTTGAAGGTAAAGGATGTAGTGTGATAATTGATGGGGAAGCTTTATCAACATGGCAAGCACCATGTTAATGGAAAAATTAAAGCTCCTCACCATGCAACACATGCGCCCTTACAAAATATAATGGCTGAGTAATGCCAATAAGATGAGGGTTACTAAGTAGGTAAACATATTATTTACCATTAGGAGATATACTAATATAGTTTTATGTGATATGATATCTGTTGGTAATTTTTCTTAACTACTCTAATCTACTGCAAGTATACATGTTATTGTAGTAAGATATCGATCCCACGAGGATTTACTTGCTTAACCACCACATCTTGATTTCTAACTTACTTAAGCAACAATGATGGTTTGAATTATCACATACAATCAAACATATACAAAATTTAGTATTGAGAAAAGAGATAAAAATAATAATAATAAGAAGCATAGGAATTGAAATCTAAATCACCAAGCTAAGATAATTTTCATGTACTTATTACTACCCAAGATATTCAAAAGCATTAATCTTCCTCTCTAGAGGCCAGATCGACTAGATTCCTTAATAATCTCAGAATCACTGTCACATCCCTATCCAAGACCCACGAGGTGATGACATGATCCTGTAGCATAACCATTGCTTTCCCGTCTCAGGAAAACAATAATTATACCACAAGGGATTTTAACTCTAACGCTCGTATAAAAATCCAATGAACATAAGGGTTATAAATAAATAACAAAACCCCTTTACATTAATGAATTCTTATACAATACATTTAGTATACTACCAAATATAACTACAAAAGGATTATGCACAAATATACAAGCCGTAAGAGTCTGTCCAGTAGTCCGGGTTCTCTATCAAAAGGCTAAGACACGAACCAACTGCTGTAACTTTAATCTCGGTGCTCACCCTCTGCACTTGGACCTACGTTCATCAAATGATAAACGCTGAGAATAATCTCAGTGGTGCTAGGAATAAATAACATGTCATACATACAAACAAACATATACACACCCAATCATATACTCACCAATCTATTCAGTACACAGAGCACACAACCAATCAACATTATCACAGGCAATACTGGCAACCTCTGCCAACAACCATTCACGATGCATTATACAATCATGAATGTTCAGTCTACCATCATATCATGCACTCGCCCTCATTTTGGTGTCTATCGCACTCTTTTTCGGAACATCTCATTCCGTTGTCATATCAATTAATACCGGCACTTCTCACACCTATAGGAGCATCTCACTCCCTTCACCATATTAATTGATATCGGTACATCTCGTACCTGTACGGACATCTCATCCCTGACATATCATTCAGTACCTCTCATACTCGGTACTTCTCGAACCTAGCCACCCTTATTTCTCCTGGTCACCATGTTATGCCATGCTAATGAATAGTCATTACTGACATGATGCATGAACAAGCCACAAGGCAATCCTAAAAGCCAATCATCAATAATCATAAGATACGTTCCTTCTCGAAACCAATCATCACACTCACAAGCATATACAAGGCACAAACATCGGGGATTCGATCCCCAAGCATCAGTTCCATAGCCATACTTAGCTCAGAAGAAAGAAAAGAAGCTAATACAACCCCCTAACACATCGCATGCATAACAAATAGAACAGTCTAGCATAAACCTGTAGCAAGAAGACCTCTATCACAAGCCCGTAATCCCGTCTCTCATAAGCTCTAGCCTCGACTTCAAGCTCTCACCCCTTCTTGTTGCCTAGAAACTCCTTCCCAGGTGTTTTCTTAGGGTTTAGGACGTTTTAAGTGAAAGAACTATTAAGAAAGCCTTAATTCTTATTTGTTAAAAAGAATAACTTAAGTCACGTACAGCCGTACCAATATCCATACGCACGTACCAACTTAAAAAGCCTGACAAACCAAAAACTTGCGAGGGACGATACGCCCGTACCAAATTTAGTATGCCCGTACGTCCATAACTCTCCTGACAAACCCAATTTCATGCAAGTACGCGTACGGCCAGACCATCCTCTGGTACGCTTGTACAGCCTCTAAGAACCAAAACCCCTCAGCTCCCCTATTTGGTACACCCGTACGGATCCCCGTATGCCCGTACCACCAACCATTCTCTCCTTCTAACATCTCTCATGCACTCCCACACCGCCTAAAACATCGAAACACATATAAAACATGCATGCAATCATTCACACACCTTGCACACATACAATTATACATAGCAGCACGTCATCATGAGATATATACAATCATACATACACCGCACATACGCATGCATTCGTACCAAGACATGTACACATACACGTATACATCTGAGCACTCATACGCAAAAAGACCCAAAACTTCTAGGGTGTCAAATGTGGGTGTGACAATCACTCTCTTGATTTATTCCCTTCAATTAAAGAAACCATTAAGTAATCATACATGAGCAAGGTGAACATGCAAATCTCTTATACATAGCAATCTAACTTGAATGTATTAGTGTATGCTCTAGAGCATCATGTGTATTTATACTATACGTTTTCATTAATAAAGGCATTATTCATTATATAGTACAATGTTTTAAATGAACTTGTTTTACTTGGAGTATTAAACTATTTATTGAAGTCCATGATATTAGAACAGTGCAAAAGAATCCATAAAGAGTTTATGGATTGAGATTCTTATTATATGCAAATGTTCAATATCTAAATATCCATGATCATGGTATTAATAAGAATGGACATTATTAATATGGGAAGATCAGCATATGTTACACTTCCTATTTTGGGATGATTCTCATTCATCATGACATGAGATATCTAAAGTGAATATATGGATGAGTAGTATAGTACTAGTTCATTGGAGACCTTGCCAGTGAGATTTCATATGGATAATTGATCTATGTCTGTGAAATTGTATCTCACTCATATGAGTAGTGCAAATATCCTTAGACTTGATATATCAAGGTTATCTTAACTATGGATTACTGTACTTTGACTCTTATGCTTTATTCCTCCTTAGGAGGCGTTCATAGTTTGGAGGTTGGGTATGGTATAACATAGTTGAAGGTATTTGAATATCAATAGAGAATTCACCACCCTAGATTAATAGTAGGGGT
>CANYBF011179554.1:0-16512 GCA_948192965.1 Dalechampia spathulata | reverse complement strand
AGGGTCATCAGTCATGTGTTTATCTTGATGAATACTGAGGAGATACATGCGAACAGCCTTCTCCCAATCATAGTAATTATTCTCCGTGAGCTTGATATCACTGAATTTAGTTGGAATTGGAACAATATCAGTCACGATTTTTTTTGATGCCATAGTTTCACATGTAACAAAACTGCTACTGCTGAGAAAACAATACTACCCACAAAAGCCGTCAAGAAACCAAAGAAGAAACTGGCCAAAGCCAAGAAGACCAGGTAAACTTTCTATAACTAATATAGAAAAAAATGGGTTAATTTATGAGAGCGGAAGTGTGTATATATTTGGGAAAAGGGTAATTGGCAGCTACAAGGGAAAAGGGTAATGGGAAAAAGAGGAACCGGCGTGACAGGAGGTTGTCACCGGCGGCACAGAGGGCCAGCACAGAGGGCTGTCACCGGCGTCACAGAGGGCCGTCCACGCGCGTCCACGCTCCGGCGCATGAGAAGTCAGCAGAGAGAAGAAGCGGCGCGTGAGGGTCACGCGCACCGGTTTCGGTCACCGGAAGCTGGGTAACCACCGATTGGGGTAGGGCGGTTGTGAGGAGGTGGGAGGGGAGGTTATCCGGTCACACAAAAGGGGTGACCAACACAAAGGAGAAAAGTCGCCGGAAGAAAAAGAAAAAAGAAACTGCTCACAGGGCAGAGACAAGAATTTTTTTAGCCTTAAAGGCTCTGATACCATGTAGAAGATGAGAAATGGTTTTCTGTGTCTAGATTGAATAGAATAGGAGGTATATATACAACCTAAGAGCTATTAAGAAAAGAAAAAAACTAAGATTACTCCTAAGTTTACTCCTAAGATTATACAATCACTATGATCTAGCTACCAAATATATACAATCCGTTACAAATAGTATTTGAGTGTAATTTAGCTTCCATAATAACATGTGACCTAAAAGAAGTTTGATGATCTTCTGAAATTCTGTCTCCTCAGTGCCTGCACCAAAGGAACGAACTAGAGAAGAAATTATCAAGTTTTGAAGTTCAAGAAGGATCCTCCACCGAGAGCAATATTTTGGTTAAACATCTGCAAGAAGAGCTCAGGAACTATGTAAGTTTGGTTTCCTCTGTGTTTTTACCGTTCTGTTAATTTTAGTGCATGATATGGTGGTACCAAACCTTGTGCATGTACCAGGCACTTGGCAGGTCGCGGGCCCTGGCAAAGAAAGAGGGTTGTAGTTGGTTGTGTGAAGCCCCATGAATATAGGATTAGATCAAGTTATTTGGTTCAAGGCCTGGCCTTTATGCATTTGCTATCTGTCTCAATTCTTGTAGTGATTTGTACATTAAGATAAGTTGACATGTGCATACACTGATTTAATAATGGACAGACTGAGCTTCTCATTTTCTACTATTTACGTTACTGGGTTCTTTCAGTTTCCAGTTACGTTATTATGTACTCTAGTTGTATGTAAGATTTTATTTGGAGCAATTTGATGAGATTTGAACTTGAGTTGTTCATCTCGTAGCTGAAAATTTTTAACTAGAGAACAGACCTAACAGGAAAGTTGAAGACTCTGCTTATAGGTTCTATGTTTGCTAAGCCCTAATATTCATAAGATGCAAAACTAGGTTGAACTCTCAAGCAAATGATTAACATGTGGCCAGGGGAAGAGTAGGTGTATCAACTTTGCTCAAAGGAGGTTTTGCCTCCAAAACCTAAATCTCCTAATGACCAGTAGCAAAACCTATCTTTAACGAGAAAATTCAGTAAAAGTTTTCATTCTAGTGTCCATTTTTGGCACTCTATTGACACCATCTTCTTAAAACACTTCTACAGTATCCATTCATAGTGAAGCATTGCTAAAGACTGCATGGTGCTATTAGAGTTTGATAATCTTTTTTTTTTCTCTGTGCATTCTCTGATTATGGATTTAAATACAATTCTCAAACATTTTTATCATATACAACTACTCTTTCACATTACGATGGTTTACGGCTGAATTGTCTGAAAGGATTTGCATCATGGTCATGCTCACATCATGAATCACGCAGCAGATACCATTTTAACTTTTCATGGAATGTAAAATTTGTCCTTGATTTTGATGATATTGAAATTGCAATTGCAATTGCAATTGGTGTGTAGTGATATTTTCGCACCTTCAACACACTAAAATTTAAATCCAGTTGATGCATAGTACTATTTCATCTAGCATGCAACTTTTAGAAAACTGCACATATTGTAAACCTTATCAGCATTTGAGAAAAAAGGTTAATTGCTAAGTTGTTTTTGCTAGAGTCATGACATGTCATTGCTGGTTGTGATCTTCAATATTATTCTTTCTCATGCAATCAAGAATAGTATGTAATGTTATTGGATTTCACGGCATACATGCATGTTTTTCTTTTGATGATCCTTGATGATGATGTTATTAGATAATTTATTCCTCTTATAATTATGTGATTTAGCAATATTTGACTTTTAATGAGAAATCTGCAGTGAAAGAAGCAAGAAATACATGTTAATGTTTTTTTGATGGTGATGATGTTATTAGACGGACCATTCCTCTTATAGTTTTGTGAATTTTCAAGGAGTCTGAAGTGAGAGAAGCAAGAAAATTGAAGTCGTCTTATGAAAATGTTGAGCTATTAAAGGAGAAATTAATGGAAGAAAAGGGGCGCAGAGAGAGGGCAGAATCTGAGTCATCCAAGTTTCAAGAACTTGAGGTAAATATGAGGAAGTTGGAGGATGAGTTGACTTCTTGGAAATCCATGGTTAAAGAAATTCCAGATGTGTCATGTCGTGATGACATACCTGCTAAATTTGCAGTTTTACAAAGGTATGCATATAGCCTGAACATGATGCCAACATGGCTTCGTCATTATAGATTGCTTTTGGGTTAGCAGGATCTAGAAAAGATGACAAAATCTCTTAACATGGATTTTTCTTTTCTAAAATTAATCTTATCTACCAATAGAATCCATAAACCAAGATAGAACAAAGTTTTATGTTGGTTATCACTTTTCAGAAATCTCCTCCTGTATTTCGACCTGGAGCTAGCTATCCACAAAAACTCAAATTACAATCATGCTTTACCAAGATGATTTGAATGCCCTACATCTAGGGGAAGTTGTAGCCCAAAATTGTTTAGAGACTAGAATATATATAGTTTATCCCAATTAACTCATTCTAAGGTTTAGTGGCGTTGCTAAAACTAATTTTGCTGCTGATGAGAATTGGGATTCCTGGTATCAATTATACTTGGAGAAAGTATGTACTCATCTGGCACCTAGTGGCACCACCCAAAATTGTAAATTAATTGTGAGCTTCTAATATTGGGAACTATATTTCTAATCTAACTCTAATTTGCTACTCTTTATGTTGCCTAATACCATGACTTATATCAACCGTAGAGAGATGATTGATAACATGATGAAAGTTGGAGAGGCCAATGCTCGCTTGAAACCAATGGAGGTAGCGCTAGATGCTGCTCAGCTTGAGAAACGAAATGCTGAAACTGAGGCTTCATTGGCTAAGGAGAAGGCAGAAAGCTTGAAATTGGAGGTCATTCAGATTAAATTGATGGTGAGTGTTGGTTATTCTTTCATCTTCCTTTTTCCCTATCCATGTGTAAATGCCCACTGTGTTAACTAGTTGCTGAGCATGCTCATCATTTATGACACAAACTTGCATGGGAAGATATCCACACAGAAATATATTTGCATGAAAATGTTGATCTACCATTTTACTAATATTGCATGCATTATTTTCTTAACATTCTTTGACAACAATCAGTTATTAATATTTCCGTTTATGCCTTAATTTGGTTTGCATATATATTAATGGTTGATTGCAGCTTAGTACTGTTACAGAGGAGAGAGATGGGTTAAAAAATATTGTTGATGGATTGAGGTCATCAAAGAATGGCCAGGATAGGGATGACTCTTGCAATGGAACTCTTCTTCAGGTCATCCCCTGACCTTTTGCTTACTTTTCTTATGGGAGCTCTTCCGATCTTTGTAGTGATGGCCTTTGCATGTTTATTCTTTATTTGCAGGAGCTTGAATCATCTCTTCTCAAGAAGGATTCTTATATCAAAGAATTGGAGAATAATTTACTTGTGCACAAAGAAGCTAAAAGTCGTCAACTTGATGAAATAAAGTTGCTTAATGATCAGCTGAATAATGAAACTAGGAGGAGTAAGTCGCTAGAAAGGGAGAGTGATCGACTTCGTTCAGAGATTTCTCTGTTGGAGTCCAAGGTATGTTTAGAAATGTTGTTGAAGGACCTCAAAAAATGTAAAAACCAATTTTTTTTTTCTTGAGAGTTTTGTCATTCTTCTTAGTGTTATTTAGATTTGACAAGACTGCTGGATCATTTAATAAAGATTCTTAATTTGCTTCAAGATCTGTTTGAACTTGTTCACAGCTAGGGCATGGTGACTTTTCTGCTGCAAACACAAAAGTATTGAGAATGGTGAATACCCTTGGAGTTGATAATGATGCCAAACAAACTATAGAGGCTTTGCGTACTGAGTTGCAGAAGACAAAGGAGAAGTTACAAGCTGTTGAAGAATTAAAGAGTCAATCAGGTATACAGCAATGCTACAGCTTCCAGTAAAAGCTTAATTTTTAAAATCATGGTGCGGTTTAGTGAGTTCCTACTCTTGGAAGCTCTTTGGTTATCTTGTGTGAACCAGTGTTGCCAGAAAATGTTGCAGATGATGCAGTTTGGGATTTGAATCAGTAGCATATAAAATACTAATCATGCAGGTGATGCTGGGAAGCTTGTGGACTCTTATATATCTGGGAAGATAACACAGTTGAAAGAACAGATAGCAACCCTTGAAAAACGTGAAGAGAGGTGATTTTGGTGGATAAGAAGATTTCAGCACTTGCACATTTCAATTTCAATATGTTTTAACAAGGGCTCAATTTTTTTTTTTTCTGATCAACAGATATAAGACTGTTTTTGCTGATAGGATTTCAGTGTTTAGGAGGGCATGTTGCGAACTGTTTGGTTACAAGGTATGGAACATATTTTTTGCTGAATTTTGTAGAGTTAGGCACATTTCCTGTGGAATTTACCTGTTTCCTTCAATCTGGTAGGAGAGATCGCGAGTTCCATTCCTTTTTTGCCTTTTTCTTTTTTAAAGAAACTCTCATGCTCTCAAATTGATTTTATTAATTAATCAACTCATTGTCTTGCTTTAAAAGAGAGAAACTCATTGTGCATTACATGATAATGAATACAAGATTTTTCATGCTACCTTTACTGGTCAATGTTCTTCTGAAGGTGTCTGGTTGAGAATAAAACTGCTTATTCTTTTGCTTTGATGAATTTTGGCAGATTGTCATGGATGAACACCAGCGTGCTAATGGAATCCCTGTTACTCGTTTTACCCTTCAGTCTATCTATGCTCAGAGTGACGATGAGAAGCTTGAATTTGAATATGAATCAGGAAATACAAACATTTTGGTAAGGTGGTGAAACATAATTAGATTGACTTCTGTTAGTCTTGTCGTTTAAGGCTGCTTGGCTATTGTATGTTAAATTATGGGAGAACAAAGTTCCGGCGGACTAAAAATTTGACGTTAGATAGGTTCAGGAATCCAGAACTGAATATGAAAATGAACAGAGTAGAAGATAGGGAAATCTTATAAGACTACACTTCAGAGTTTACAACTGAAAGTTCTAGCATGACTTGGAGTTATTCTCACGGGTTGCATGCTTGAATGGTTGGGATTTTGTAATCCCAATTATGAATTTGGTAATTTAGTGCAATACAGGAGTATATTATTCCCATTACCTTCTCTTCTCCTTCATTCTTTCTTATTTCGAAAGATTATGTTGTGATATTGCTGAAATATTCATGGAGTAGTACCTCAGATACATTCATCATGGCGAGCAAATATGAATTTTGAATTATTTTTTACTGGCACAGGCAAATGCTTACACTTCTCAGTCCGAGATAGCTCGACAGGTATGGGGAAAAATCTTTTCCACAATTTTTTTTGCATGAACTCGATATGGATACAGAATAGACACTTTTTGTACACCTTTTCTGGATTATTGATGTTGTATGTTTTATGTGTTTAAGGAAGTTGCTTATTGATTTGATTTCTTTACATCTAACGGATCATTGTCAATGCTAAGAAAGTTTTTAGATTATGAATATTTATGTTTTTAAAATCAGATGTTTAGTTGACGGCCAGATTTAGACCTTAAAAAAACATTCTTAAAAGATAAGAGGATATTATCTCGTTTAAGTGGCTTGGAGGTTGTGGTCTATTTTCAGATGCTCAATCCTTTCTGGGAGGTGATGGTGTTTTATTGGCTCTGTTGCTGTAGATAACCAATGTTCTCACTTTTTCAGATGAAATCTAAATCAGAACTTTTAAAATCATTGCTAGTCCTTGACATTTAACTACCGTAACACCAGAGTTGCTGCCTTTATTGGGCTGAAAATGACTAATTTTAAGCATGAACTTCGCAGATTGATATATTTATTCATAAGATGAATTCCATACCAGCTTTCACAGCCAACTTGACGGTGGAGTCTTTCAACAGAAGAACACTCTCTTGATACAGATTAAAGGACTCCAGGTTACTCCAAATTTTCATGTTTCTCTTTTCTTTTAACCTTGTTTATATACCGGCAATCTAGCATGTTTTAGATTTTATAGCCTTCGGATTAGCCTTAGAAATGAACAACCAAGGGGCTTTTTTTTCTTTTCCTTTTTCTTTTTTCTTTTCACATTTCAAGATGGTGTTTTTTCTAAGCCACTTTTGCCTTTTGATACATGCAATCGGGATGTTCTGTTTTCTAATCACTAATGAATCTCTTTATCATGCCTAATTTCTTGGAGTATGTAGCTAAGGTACAAGTCATTCTTTTGAGTCATGGCCAGAATTTGAGCTTAGTTGTGTCAAACTAAGATGCACTTCTATGATGGAGACCGGTAAAAAGACCGACAAGGTCTAATAGTGGAGACACGATGGTTCATTACCGAGTCGTTTTAATATCACATTATGTAAAAGTTCTTTCAATTGCTGTGTTGAATCGGTAATAGACTACCACTTCTGATATCACTATTCACTTGGGTCATTTTATTGGCCTTGGGCCATCCTTTTGGCCGGGGCTGATTTCTTTTCTCATGTTAGATGCACAATTGATTGCCACGTGAGAATGGCTCGATGATTTACATAGTTTCCATCATTTTGTTAGATTTGATACGGGATTGAAAGTTTTATAAAATTGTTTCCAAGTTCTCGAGTTATCGCAGAAGTATAGGTTTCATATCTAAAGAATATAAATATTACATGTTCGAACATATGTTAGGATGGAATTTCTTTCTTTCTTTTTTCTTTTTTTTTTTTTTTTGTGCTGGTTAATAAACTTTTATTGCAAACAAATGAAGATGCAGTTCATGAATGTTATTGATAAAAATCTTTTATGTTCTAGGTCTTTTTTTTCGAACACTCATATTTCAAGTTGTTCCAGTAAAACCTAGCGTCATTTCAACCGCCATTATGGCATCCTTTGACCAAAAAAAAATATGATTTGATGTGGAGGGATCTGTGGTGATGGCACAATCAATAAGTGTAGAAAGTGTGGAATTTGTTATTGCATTGAAATTAGAGAAACAAAATGATAGAGCAAGAAACGAAACAAAGCCCGAAAAGATGGCTAAAGAGATTTCTAGTGCCGGTTTCTTCGGAGTGGTGATAAGACTTTTTTCTTGTCAAGCTCTCAAAGATTAACACCCCTTAATTTGGCTTCACATTGAAACCCCTCCTTTTCTCTTTCTTTGCGTTTCAACTTTCAATGGCTATTAGCTGATGAAAAATGTGATGGACGTTTGATTTTGATGATAGATCTTTTCTTGTAGTTCTTTCAATGGTTAAGAGTTTTTTCCGGTCATCCTTTTACGAATTTAGGTAAAGAAAAAGAAACCTCAATGTCAATGTGTCATTGTCAATCACTTGGAAGTGTTTGTGACCGAAGTGATCTTAATATGTTTTGATTAATTTGCTATAAAGCATTTATGTGAATGGTTTGTGATTAAAGGGGGTCTTATATATTTTATAATACTTAGCGGTGGAGCTGCTTCCATGGTCTTTGCCTGGCAGTATGGACAAAACAAGTTACTATTATATAGAGATTTTGCATAGACTAGAATGTGCCCCACGAGTCTCGCCCACATATTCCATTGGAACAAATTTTAAGCTATAGGACCTAACAGTCCAGGAAATTTCAAAAGAAATGACGTAGAGTTACTTTTATGGACATTATTATTTAGAGAATTATCTTTCATCAATGAGTTGAGTAGGGGACCCATTTTCATTTCATGAGGAAAATATAGGCTAATTGAGAAAGACCCTTCAAAATGTATACCCAATACATGTATAGCAACAAATTTGTAAAGTTTGAAATACTAATTATATGTTTCCCCATGCCTTTTACTCATATAAACCAATGACAGCTTCATTTTTGGATTACAAGTTGCTTGAGCTAGCCCATGTGGTGCACCTTTGTGATACTTGGAGACTAACTCCCCATACCAAATTGGATAAGATGGAAATGGTAACATTTAAATTCTCCTCCTTGAGTTCTGTTTTTCTAAGTGCACTTAATTATTTCCTTATTTTTATTTTTTTTTTTATGAACTTATCTTTGAATTTTGCATCGGAGATGGAATTCAAAACCTAGAATTTTCTTAAATTTTATTTAGTTTAAGTTTAGCTTATTTATTATCACATTGAATCTAAGCAAAGTTTTTCAAATTTTTTACGTATTATAAGCTTACTTAAGTTTAATCGAATCAATTTAGTAATGTAAATTATGAAATTAAATTATTTATTATTTTATTTAAAAAAAGTATAAACGAATCATTAATAAATTATAATTTTATATTAATGATTAGACTAATAATGTTTTATGTATTTATACAATTATAGATTTACAAGTTATGTAGATAAAGTTAGTTAAAGATTGTATTAATGAGTAGATTTATGATAATAAATGAGTTAAATATTATTTAATTTGAGTTTGATTTCTTTATTAAATGAGTTTGAGTTTTTATTAAATCCATAGTTTATGAATGGTTTTGAGACAATTACGAAAGTGATGGCTCTTTTAGTAATATTTGTAAAAATAAAGATTTGTAAAAATAATGCATAATTTTGAAAATGTTTGTAGAAATATCAATTTTCTTGGAAAATAATGGCTTATTACATTTAAACTTTTGTCAAAAACTTTCTTAAATTTGGTTAAAATCTGAAAATGATCACTTTCATAAATAATTTTGAAACTTAATAATTGTATGATGTGAAGAGATGGGCAACTAGTTTTGAATGACTCGGTAAAGCCTGAAATGACACATCTTATCCCTTACTACTGCTAGCTGGAAATGACCGACACAAGTTATCATTCTATTGTAAGAAAACCAATGACAAGCTCCTTGTGAATTCACCCCTCTTTCAATGCCTACTATATTATTATTATGTATACTTTACATATATATATATATGTCTGCATGTATGTTTGTATGATAGTAGTTAGAATTCAAATTTCATGGTGAATTTTTAACATCACATATACAAAGGATGTAAAAATTACTCTTTAAAACATGATTTTCTCTAAATTATTAGAGATCATTTCGTTTCGTTTTATTTCATTTTTAAATTTCTTATGATAAAAGTAGAATAGTTAAAACTTGGTATGAAACCCTTTTAAGATATGATCCCATATGAACTATCTTGAGCAAGAAATTTTAATTTTAGCATCACAAAAGGTCATAATATAATATAAGTTAGAAATAAAGAAAAAAAAAGATACGAGATGCATGCATGAGAATACCAACTTTCAAGTCTTAATTCATGAATCTCTCCCTCTTTGATAGGGGTGTGTGTGAGTGTGTATATATATATATATACATATATATAGTCGACAAGAATGTACATGACAATGTCATTTTTCTAAAGTTTAAATGACTCCCGTTTTTGTTTTTTCCTTTTCTTTTCAAGTTGTTCCCTTTCGTTTCAAATCTGTTCGAGTTGGGTATATAGTCTTTTCAAAAGATAAACTCTTCATGAGCATTACTATATAATGATTTGCACTTCAAATTTTACTAACAATTTCAAGATTTTTCTATAAAATATATATATAGATGTTGAGAGAAAGGGAACGATTATGAAAAGCAAATCATTTATTCAACTCAATTTGATTTAATTTAAAAGTTTTGAAGTTGGAAAGTGTTATTTAATTTAGCGTGCAAACAAATGAAAATTTTGAATCCAAACAAAATGAAAAAAAAAAAAGAAAAAAAAGGTTTAAAAAATCAATGGATTTGATAGGAAGGAAGATTCACAGACTGAACAGAAATCTCTAACTATACTACGGGAGGGAGGGATGACAAATGGAAATACAACATATCACGTGTGTGTGTGTGACAAACGTCATAGGGCACTACCTGCATATCAGAGAAAGATGCCCTAAAAGCACCACTCAAATTTGGCCTTTACAAAAATCACTACCAGATGTTTCATTTTCCTGTTTTAACCCATTCAAAAGATACTTAGTGTTCTTCTTTCTCTTTTCAAAATTGATTAAATGTAAAATTCGGGTCTAATATATTTTTAATTTTTAATCATGAAAGATAAAATGATAAATTTTTGAGTTAAACGATGAATAATAGTTCAAAAGAACATATTTGAAATTTTAATACGTATTTATATATAATAATATACTACAGATAGATGAATGAGGTGTTTTATGTGAAAGAAGGTGCGATTTTGTTGTTTGCAAGAAACTAAAACAGCCCAAAAGAAGAAGGGTGACGAGGAGACTGTTAAGGAAGCGATGGGTAGCCTGCACGGACGTAGCTCAGTTGGTATTCGGGTGCTAAATTTGGTATCAAGGTCCAAGGTTCAAATTTCAGCAGCTACAGTGTGGGAGTTACACCCTTTGGGTGGGTTTCTTGTGGACACTGAGTACTTGACCTCCCATCTAGAAGGTCGCTGAGTACCGTGATTTACCCCTTCACAACTATTCGAGCTCTGGTGTGGGAGCCAGTAGGATGAGGGAATCACCTTTTGGTATCAAGGAAGAGATGGGGTGGTTGTGCCACTCCACCCAATACTCCCTATGAATTTCTCTTTTTTATCCCTTTTTTAATTTGAATTAAAGAAAGCAAGACTCATTAATACCTTATCATACACTACAAGATTGAACCTTTGATGAAATCGTTCACATTTCCATACGAATAATAAAGCATTTATAATTATCGTAATTTAAATTATGTCGAAAATATCAACAAAATTGGCTCAATAAATAAAGATATATATGGGATTTTAAATTTGAATTTATTTAATTCAAGCATAATTATTTGGTGTCGATAAAGACATGATAGCAATAATTGATGCAGAAGAAAAAGAGCAAGACCCAATTGGAAACACGTGTAATAGGAGATGGTGCAATTGGAGCATACAATACTTTATGGTGTGGCTTTCATGTCCTAGACTATGCCATGGAAGCAATTGGACAATGAGTACCTTAGTACTGTCCACATCACTACATATATATATATATATATATATATATATGAATCAAGTCTAATGTCATATTCATGAGCAATACCACAACTATTCCTCTTATCATTATTATTATTATTATTATTGTTACAATAATAATATCTTGTTTTTGCTAAACAAATTGTCATAAATTACATAACGTTTATATCATTTAAAATCTGTAAAAATACACTAAATAAGATGTGTAATATATTGATATGTATCAAACTAAAGACGTTAAACTCAAGTTTCCGTGTTGAACTTAGAAGCAATTGGCATGTAATACATGAACTTGTCATACTTGATCATTGTAGATGAATTTGTTATATACATTGCAATACTTCAATGTTTGCATGAGGTTGAAGAACAAGAAGTACAATGATGTAGATAGTTGGAATGTACACATCTTATTCTTATATGATTCCATTAATATAATCAAAATATCACTCTTTGATGAACCATATCCTCCCCCTTCAATTTTCATGATGAAAATGCAACTATATATAGCTTGAAAGTAGTTGGCTTTTGCATCCCTCTAGCTTATTAATTATCCTCATTTCTCATTCGAACTTATAATACAGAGATCGATCGATTATCTTGCTAACTTAGCTTTTGAATCTTTCTAATAAAACAAGATAGTTCCATTAGTTATTTCTTTATTATCATTAGATGATTTGATTACAATAAAATTTGTTCTTTTTATATTCATAAAAAATATATATACAAAATATTTGACTTAGTAGTTGCTTGCTTAATTTATAAATTTTAAATAAATAAGAATAATAACAATCAATTTTTCATCATTTTAAATCCTTATAAATCAAAATATATTTTATTTTTTATGAAAAACTAAATCATAAATACATAATTATTATATATAGTTCTGAATATAAAAATTATTTTCTAAATTAATAAAGAAAATATAATTTTTATGTACCATATAAATTTTGGTATATTAATAATTTTTTGGAATTATTAATAAAAATATGATACATTTATGATATTTATAAAATTAATTTTATATCCATATTAGTAATTAAATACACAAACAACTACCATTAAATTATATTTAATGAAATATATATATCAATTATCTATCAATAATACTTAACAATTATTAACTATAAGCTAATAATAATAATCAATTATCAATTATTAATATAATTATATTTTGATAAAAAATAAATTATCGAGTGGACATTTCTATAAATTTACTTCAATATAATATTAAGGTCTAGTATAAAAAATGTTGTTTGGTATATATATATATATTTATTGATTTATTGATAAGTAATTTAATAATAAATTGAAGTAGATGGAATTATAAATGATAAATGGTGATTGAAAGTCAAGTTGAGTGGAATAATAATTTGTTGATTTGTTTAATTAGAAAATTTTAATTTAAAACATATAAATTAATGAATAATTCAACACAATGACATTGTCATTATGGCTAAAGTTTACACCACCACCCTCCACTCATTTCCTTTTTTTATTCTCCCCAATTTCAACTATTTATTCATTTCTCTTTTCCTAGCCATTTTCAGTTTCCTTTCCCACATCAACATATATATATATATATATATATATATATATATATATATATATATAATTATGGCACAAATTAATCAAATCAAGTCAAGTTTTATATTATTTAAATTCAATTCATCTATAATTAAATCAACTTAAATTTAGCTCTTCAAATTTTTTGATATATTACAAATTTAAACAAGTTTAATCAAATATGATAAATATAAATTATAAAATAAATTATTTGTTATTTTATTAAAAAAATATTAATAAAAGTATATTATTTCTTGAAATATTTATGATTCTATATTAATAATTATGTTTAAAAATATTTTATATATTTGTATGAATTATATTATATATCTAAAATTAAATCATTTCTACATAAATTAATGAGTTATTTCATGAATTTTTTATTAAGTTGGTTTAATCTAAACAAATTAAATATTGTTTAGTTTGAGTTTAACTCATTTATTAAATGAACTTTTATTGAATTGAATTTCAAGTAACTCACAAATAATTGAACTTATTTATACCATATTGGTTTGCTTATAAATCTAATTGTATAATTGCTCTTTAATAAGTGCTTAATACTATAATCATCTAAAGAATAACACTAAGGTTGAAGATGTTATAGAATTTTTTTTATTGTTTCTTTAATAACTATAAATTTATAAGATTTTAAAATATATATATATATATATATATATATATATTAAATATATATTTTGAAATATATATATTTGAAAAATATGTTTAATTTAGAGTATTTATAAATTCAATAAAGATAAATAAAATGAAAAATGTATGGATATTAAATCTTATAAATATTAAAAAATAAAATATTTATAAAATACCATGTTTTATTCTTAATCTTATAAAGGAAATAAAATATTTTATTATCAAATATATATATTCAATAAAATATAAAATATTAATCATTTGCATATATCGAAGTTTACTTCGATATTAATAGGAAAGAAAGTATAATGATTTTTTGAGTATAATAAATGGATATAAGCATTAATAATAAGAAATGAGATGAGAATGGGAGGAGGAATAATAGAGAAAGGATAGAATGAAGATGGGGGTGGGGGTGGGTATAATGGTAGAAGTATGATTACCCATTAAACACACAATCTTCTGCTTTTAAATCATATTTTGATGTTAATTAGCAAGATAAGATTATCCTCTTATATTATGAGTCAAAAGCTTTGACATCACTTTTCCTTTTGTATTCATCTATCACCACATCTTCTAAATGCCATCTAACACACCCTCTTTCCCATTTACATTCAAAACAAAACCCACACACCCACCTATGGATGAAGTTGGTGATGCCTCCTGAAATCAAGGAATTCATTCCTTCTTCTTCTTCTTCTTCTTCTTCCTCCCTTCAACCTTCCTCTGTATCAAAGTGGTTTCTTATCATGGAAACTTCAATTATGAGCCTTAGAATATTCACCACCCTATAAAAATAAATTATCAAATATCCCATCATCAATAATTTAGAGCTTTTTTTTTAAATTATAAATGGGATTACTTCTACTTAAAAGAAATTTAAAATAAATATTTATTTTACATTTTATTTATGTATTTCATATGATAATTCAATTTTTATCATTTCCAATTTCAAATACAATCATATATTCATATCCTGAATTTTCATATTTTTTAATTAAATATTTTAATTTTAATTTTAATTTTCTTTGATGATATATATCTCAATTTACCTTTTTTTTATATTATATTTGTATATCATAATAAACATGAAATACTAATGTAAAAGTTATTTTATGCATAAATATAAATTTAAAAATGTAAATAAGTTAGATAATGCTTACCAAATTATTAATAAGCTTACAAGTCAACTTGTTAGTTTATATATAAATCATTTAATTTTAAATATATATTATATAAATTTATAATCATATAAATATGTAAAATAATTTTTAATTTAATTATTAAATGATGGATTTTTATGAAACATTATACTTCCATTAACTATTCCTTTTTTTTAAATAGAATAGTAAATAATTTATATTCATTAAACTTGTTTAAGATTCAATTAATTTCATTTAAGCTTGTAATTTATGAAAAAAATTTGAAAATTTGAATTCAAATGCAATTCAAATTATTAATAAATCAAATAAAATTTAACATTTTTACGTAAATTAAAATTCAACATAAGACTTTTGAACTTTTATATTACTTTTCTGTTATATACCTAAACGTTATATTTTCATTACATATGCAAATCTTAATAAATGAATGTAATAATTTATTTATTGTAAAATAATGATAAAATTACTAATCCTTAATTTATTAAAGGTTAAATATGCTTCTGAAATTCATATCAAGATGATGATGTACTTTGCGGTCTCCTATTAATATCACCAATTGATTATTGGATATTATATTAATAAGATCGAGATTAAAGATATATTAAATTAATTTTACATCTTATTTAATAATTTAATTTTTTGGATTGAATAATTTTTTGATGTGGTATTGGAATCTCGATATAGAATTCAATCACGCTCGAAGTCTAATGCGTATTCACATATGAAATTTATTAAAAATATATTAAATCATTTATGCAACTTACTTAACAGGTTAAACTTTTAAATTAAATGGTTCTTTAATAAATTTCATGTAATGATTAATTATTTTATATAAAAATTAAAAATCAGATATTGATCATATTTTTCATCTCAAATTATTAAAATTTTTTGAAATAATTTGATCAATTGTTTATAAATCTAATTATAAATCAATCAATATATATATATAATTCATTGAAATAGTAATTTTAAAAATAATAATTTTAAAAAAATATCAAACATAAAAAATAAAATAAAATAAAATAGATTATTTTTATAATTATTTTCATCGATAAATAAAGTCGTAAGAATTAAGATGATTAAAACACAAAATATTATGTATAATAAATAAAAATAAAAATAAAATTAACATACGTGTATTTCATTATATAACAATATAATTAAGTCGAAGAATAAAAATATTGATATTATTTAATTTATATTATTACAAGCAAAAAAATAGATTGTTTTAATTAAAGATTTCAAATCCTAAAAATAAAACATAAATTTACTGAATTAAATACTGATAATTGTTGAGATTATGGTTTTAATAAAATGTATCAGTATATTAATGAATAATACAATACATGTATTTATAAAGTATTTCAGATGGTTGAAACTTGGGCTCTACTCTACTGACTAAACGTGGGCCTTTCCAGGCCCTGTGCGTAATGCATCATTGAAACGCACCGTATCACCATTGCCATAAACGCACCGTATTGCCTAACGTCCCTTTACATTCTGCAGCTAGGGTTTACACCTCTTCAGTATCCATCTTTCATTAATCTACCACGTCTCTTCCCTTCTGCCGCCTCTTTAGTTTCTG
>CANYBF011178977.1:0-19834 GCA_948192965.1 Dalechampia spathulata | reverse complement strand
TAATAAATAATGACATAAATAATGAATCCTAACATGTGACATAAATGACATAACTCTAATACATTCTAATACCATATCATAAAATCATAAAATTTAATAATTTAAATTATTAAATAAAAATAAAATATTATTACATGAATTTAATTTATTATATAAAATATCAAATATACTCTACTGATATTTCATTACGTATTTTTTATAATATAGTAATTTATGATTTTTTATTCCAAAAACATAATTTCATTTTCCATTTTTAAACACATTATAAAATAATAATCAAATTAATTATCACAAATATAAATTATTCTGATTGCATATTAAATATAATTAATAAAAATAATTTGGAAAAAAATAATATTTAATATTAATATTCATAAATGTTTGTGCAATGAAAATAATAATATTGCTCCTCCTTTATAAACTGTAATGTAATAATAAAAAAAATCATCAATAAACATACTAAATCATGTAAATAAAGTAAAGATAAATATGCAATTTCTCTTTTATAAATATAATATAAAAATATTTATTTTTATTAAAATATCATTTTTTATTTTAATTAATTTAATAATGTATATATAATTAAAAAACAAGCATAATATATAACGTTGATTTTTAATAATAAATATTTTTACATTAATTTTATTATTTAATATTAAAATAAATTACGATAAATAAGATATATGTTATATAATTATTATTAATAATACAATTAATGCAAGTGGAGCTTGTAAAAGGGAAAATTAGGGCCAATTTTAAGACACGAAACCCTTACCATGGCGGTGTACGCTAGCTTACCGTGAAGCCCACCTCTTGACAGGGCAAACATCTTAAACCTAAACCTCCAAGGAGCACACAAACAGATCCTCACTCTTTCCCTTCCATTTTCAATTCTTTACAAAACCCATTAACGACTTCCTCTTCTTTTTATAAATCAATACCGTTTGTCTTCTGTTTCGGTCTGGTTTATAGATTCGATTACTATCCTTTGCTTATTACATTGGTCGTAATGAAGATTTTTACCGGTATGTGAATAAAATTAAGGTGTTTGGTAATTTGTCGTGTATGTGTTTGAGAAAAGTTCTCTGAAGATTTTCTCCATTTGTGGGTATACTTTATTTCGTGGAAAAAAGTTTACTTTAATTTTATGAATAGAAAGATTGTCGATGTTTCTGGCTTTTCGATTTGGTAAATGGGCATTGGAAATTTTGGGAAGTTATTGCTTAGGATATTGAAGTTGATATATGGGTATGTTTCGATTTGAGGAAGAGCTTAGAATATGCTATCGCTGCGACCTGTTCGCAGATTTTGCCACTCTGCTGCTGTAATCGCATCAACTGGTAGTCCTATAGCTGTAAGTAACTCTGTTAAACCTTTGGAGGAACCTGCCCTTGCCAAGCTAAAAGCTGAGCGAGACCCTGAAAAATTATTTAATCTTTTCAAAGCTAATGCTCGGAATCGGCTTGTCGTTGAGAATCGGTTTGCCTTTGAAGACACTGTTTCTCGTTTAGCTGGTGCTCGAAGATTTGATTACATTGAGCATTTGCTTGAGCATCAAAAGGCTCTTCCACAGGGCACGCGTGAAGGGTTCATTGTGAGGATTATAATGTTGTATGGTAAGGCAGGGATGACTAAGCATGCTATTGATACTTTTAATGATATGCATTTGTATGGATGTAAGAGGACTGTTAAATCTTTCAATGCCGCACTCAAGGTTTTAACAGAATCTCGTGATCTACAAGCACTTGAGGCATTTATCAGTGAAGCTCGTGAGAAGTTTGATATAATATTGGATATTTTCTCGGTTAATATTATTATTAAGGCTTTTTGTGAAATGGGTATTTTAGATAAGGCATACTTGCTCATGGTACAAATGGAAAAGTTGGGCATAAAACCTGATGTCGTTACATATACATCACTCATATCATCATTTTATAAGAGTAACCGATTGGAGATTGCTACTGGTTTATGGAATCTTATGGTTCTTAAGGGGTGCTTACCCAACCTTGCTACGTTTAATGTTAGGATTCAATGTCTAGTAAAAAGAAGGCAATCATGGCAAGCTAACCAAGTGATGAATTTGATGCAGAGAATTGGTATTGATCCTGATGAGATTACTTATAATTTGGTGATCAAAGGGTTTTGTCAAGCTGGGTATCTTGAGATGGCTAAAAGGGTTTACTCTGCTTTGCATGGCAAGGGGTACAAACCCAATGTTAAAATTTACCAAACAATGATCCATTATTTGTGCAAGGGCGGGGAGTTTGATTTGGCGTATACAATGTGTAAAGATTGCATGGGAAAGAATTGGTTTTTGAATGTGGATACGATTTATAACTTGCTCGATGGGCTAAAGAAGAATGGGCAGCTTGGTAAGGCTAAGATGATCGTGACATTAGCTAAAAGAAGAGTGCCTCCTTTTTCTTCAAAGCAGCTGAGTTATTTTGATTCCATATTGTCTAGAGTTAATTAAATTGACGGACAGAATGGGTAAGTGTAACAGGAACAACCACATATTTTTGGTAGATACGCAGAGCTAAATGGACACCATATCTAAGTTGTCAATGTCATTATCAGATCAAGGGACATCCGTTTTTTATCAATCAATTTTGTTATACCGACTAAATAAAGTTTCTGATGGAATGAAACCGGATGGACATTTCCATGATTCTTGTAAGTTTCCAATTATCATGCAAAGCTTCCTTTTCTGTTACCTATTCAAGTTCAAATATATTTGTGCCTCTGTATGCATTTGAGTTGAGCCAAGTGGTGAAGTCGTGCTGGATGTGGAAAGAAAATCTGTATTACCAACTCTAATTGGGACTAAGCTAAGTTTTGTTGGTTAACGCTTTCATGTTTCATCAAACTGCAGCATGCATTTTTGTGCTTAGTTTATCATTTTTCACTCTTTGCAAATGTTTTACATGCCATTTTCAATATGGTGTATATGGGCTATTTATTGGTCTTGAAATCAAGTTTGGATTTGATGGTAGTTGATTACAAGATCATGCATGCCATTAATTTGCTTTTCAGTGTAAATTGATGGAGAATTCAGTGGCCAACGGAAAGAAGTCGATTTCCTTCTCGTCGTGTATTGCTTATATGCTAATATTGGTAAGCATCGTACCGTTGCCATTACTGTTAGGCATAGCACATGCATAAAATGATACAATGAACACTTTGCTTCATGATTTTATCTTCATCGTGAATAAATGAAGTTTATTTTTGATCTTAGAATTCGTTTCTAACATGAAATAGCATGAAAAGGCAAATAAAATTCTTTGCATTGTTACAACTAACATAAAACATTTCCCTTGATATGCAAAATTGTGGTTCCTCTAGCATTGCTTCCCTTTATGTTCAGCTTGTTGAAGATCCCATAAATGTCTTGTTGAACTTTAGGATTTGATCGATTACCCATGTAGTTGCCTTGCATCCCACAAGAAGTCCGGTTAAATAGAAAGGTTTTGTTGATCCTATTTATTGAATGGTGCACATGCAGGATGGAAGTCTCGCACTCTGAACTTTTTGTTGGCACGGCCAAAATAAAATCTCGAGCAAGAACAATCCTGCAGAAAGATACCGCTGCTACATCAAGGGGATAACTGTTTGGCAGCTGCATGCAGTTGAACTAACTGCTGCTCTCCAGTGCATTCATGTCAGGATCAAAAGAGCCTAACTGGAGCAAGGCTGGGCCTGCCAAGTAGTTGGCAAGTGAAGGCTAATTACTTATCTGTTGCTCCAAGGAATTAGGAAATTAAGCACTTATCTCTAATAACTCGAGTTCAGCTCAGCTTTTGTAGTGAAGTTTTTTCTTTTTATTTTCTTTTATAACTAACCTTGGTATAGAATCTGTTGTTATTGAATTATCTTCTGGTCACTGATTTGAGTCTGGAGCTAAAATTGGATAATAATGATTATAAAGAGGGTTGTTCTTGATGATCGAAATAATACAAGTTCTTGTATCCTTTGCTCTCTCTTTCTTCTGCCTCACTGCTATATCATCTTCTTCTTCTTCATCATCTGTTAATGTTCTTCACCTATTAGTTCAGCCATGTGAACATAAACATGTTCACAAGTCAGTCTGGCCATAACTGTCACAACTTGTTTTCTTCCTGTACGTGCTTGCTTTCCAGAATTGATGGGAGTTGGTGAATATTGACATGGGATTAATCCTAACCTTCACAACAGGATTAATCCCACCTGTATAATTCTATGTTACTGCATAATGGATGTGCTTATTGCTTTCTCCTTTCATCGAAAGCCAATAAATTATCTGAATTTTCCATTACCATTCATTTAGAAAGGGTGTTCTCAATTACAAAGGAATGCCGAAAGTTTAGGTTTTTAAATCTTACTATGAAATATGTATAAATTTACATCTTATTTCGATAAATTGACAATTTAAGAATAATTTTTATTCTGATCTTTAAACTATAATGCATATGATAATATGATATTAAAACCTTATGCATTTTGTGAACCCTAAAACATCTTAAATTTACCTCAAGCTGTGATTTTACCTTGAAAAAGAGGATTTTATTGCAAAATCTGTTGCTAAATTTAGAAAGTCATTGGATTTAGAATGATATGATTAAATGGACTTAATTAGCGGGTTGTTAATACCCGGCCCAGTTTATGGATTGAGGAACCACTGAACCAACCTCCATTGTTGTCTGATTATCTCAGAAACCAACCACACTCCTGTATGTCAGAGAAATGGAGACTCTCCACCGATTCTCTCTCTGTCTCCGTCCTCTGTCTCTCGCCGATAAATGCTCAAGAACCACCGCACTCCACCCAATATCTCGTTTAACTCGGAAACCAATTACAAAACCCGAATTTGCAATCCCGACTCCCTACTTCATGTCCCGGAAATCTTCCTCTACCTCCTCAATTGCCAAAGCGGGTTGGTTACTGGGTCTCGGAGAAAAGAAGAAAACGAGCTTGCCTGATATAGTTAAAGCTGGTGACCCAGTTTTGCATGAACCAGCCCGGGAAGTTGACCCGAATGAAATCGGTTCAGAAAAGATACAGAAGATAATTGCTGATATGGTCAAGGTTATGAGAATGGCTCCAGGTGTTGGATTAGCTGCTCCTCAAATCGGCATCCCATTAAGGGTTAGTTAATGATGATTATTTTGTAGTGTTTGGTTGATATTAAGGAAATTATTATGCCTTTGTGACCGTGGACTAAATTTGTTATAGTCCTGTTTGGCTTTCATGAAAAATGATTGCATAGAAAGTTCATAACTTTTGATTATTGTAGAATTTGAGAAGAAATCATTAACCATTGAAATGTTGACAACAGTACCAGAAAAATTTGTACCACAGATTATAAACCATGAAAATGCTTAAGATTACAATGCTGCTAAGTGATACGAATGTAACAAGGTAATGTTCTTTTCCAAACAATGCCTGAGGATGCTTGTTGCTTGTCTGCACTTGAGTAAGCACGAATAGAACATCAAGCAACTAATTTTGGGTTATTTTCGTATTCTGCAGATCATTGTATTGGAGGATACAAAAGAATTTATCAGTTATGCACCTAAGGAAGAGACTAAAGCGCAGGATCGACACCCTTTTGATCTTCTGGTATGTTAATTTATATGAGTAGGTATGATGTTCTAATTGTTGACGTCTAGATTGTCAACATCCAATAATTTTCAGTGTACTTTTGCAATTTATTAGTTCCTTTGAGGCAGGTGATCCTAAACCCAAAGCTTAAAAAGAAGAGCAACAGAACTGCACTCTTCTTTGAAGGTTGCCTAAGGTAAGATAAAGTCCCCAAGTGAAATGTTTTATCCTTCACAGCATTTGATTTTTTGGATTCAACCTTCTTTTCCGTATGCCATAGGAGGCTATTTCGTGTTTTTGTGTTTTCGTGTCAAATATGCTGTTGTAAATGTCTACTTGTTTGTTGTAAAGAAACTAAGAAAATTGTTAAGCTGCAAAATTTCAGTCACGACCTTGATTGCGTTGCTTCAAAAAGTACCGCATTACAGGCTCTGCTATTGATTGATGGGCTTCTCTCGTTTCTTTAACTATCCTTCTTTGCCAGTGTCGATGGATTCAGAGCGGTGGTGGAGCGAAGTCTTGACGTTGAAGTTACGGGTCTGAATCGTTACGGCCAGCCTATCAAAGTAGACGCTTCTGGCTGGCAGGCACGTATTTTACAGCACGAATGTGATCATCTGGATGGAACTCTCTACGTAGATAAGATGGTTCCAAGAACATTCAGAACAGTAGACAATTTGGACTTGCCTCTTGCTGAGGGTTGCCCGAAGCTGGGTGCCCGGTAATCCATACGAAATGACAAAGATAATCATATGAAAACGTGTAAAATTAGGAGTTGAAAGCCTGTTTATGAGGCATGTATGGCAAACACGAGCAATACTTGGGGAGCCAATTGGAATGAGTTGCATTGTGCTGTGAGTAGGAGTATTCAAGCTTTTGTAGCATTGTTCAAGACATTCTCTGCGTTCTCTCTTTTGGTTGGAACTCAAAAGGCATTTTTGCAATCATTTTTAATTATTTATTTTATTTTTAAATTTTTTCTAAAATTATTTTTTACAAATTGCTTTCAGAAGAGCACATATTTATTTACTTTTTTAAAATTGTATTTCTAAATAATAATCTTAATTAAAAAATTTATAAAAATAAATTGCAAAAGCATTTTCCTATATCAATATATATTATATGATAAATTTAAAATATCAAGAAAAGAGAATATGAAATAATAAAAATAGAAATAAAGGAAAATAAATTTAAAATATCTATTAGTAATGATATTTATTAAAGATATAATTGTTAAATACAAATTTTATGTAAATAATTATTTTTCAAAAACTGACCATAAAAAAAAAATATATATATATATATAATTTGGAGTTAAAATTGCATGGAGGTAAAATTAGAATTTAAATATGAATAGTAAAATTTACGTCATTTTTCAATATTTTCTTCTCATTGTGGGAGGATTAATTAAAGTGAAAATGATTATTATTTTCTTTCTTTTTTTTTTGCAAACAAGAAAAAATTAATCAAAAAATATGCGAATGCAATATTCAATATTCAATATAATTTGAGATAATTATAAAATGAAAAATTTTAATATGAGATAATTTTTGAAATTTATGTAAAAATAACAGTTTTTTAATAATAATAATAATAATAATAATAATTTTTATAATAAATTCGAAATAAATCTTTTTATAAACTTAAAATAAATTTATATGAAATTTTAAAAGTATTATTTTTTATAAACGTTTTTAAAAATATGTTATTTTTATAATTTTTCAAAAAAAAAAAATCTCACATTTTTACAAAATTTGTTGTATTTGACAAATATGAAAAAAAGAGCCCAATAACAGGCCCATTTCTAATGGTTCATTTAAACTAATTGCTTTTTTAAAAAAACCACAAAAAAAAAAAAAAAACGAGTAGATGAAACAAAACCTAATTTTAATTTAAAAATCCTTCTTCGCAATTTTTCCCTAAAAGCCGCCACATTCAATCTGCCTTTGCTTGCTTGCGGGTAATTTTCCTTATAATCAACTTGCTCTTGCTTCATCTTTCTTCTCTTACTTTCCAGCCGGTAGCTTGCTCGCCGCCTGTTTCTCGCCGGAACACCTGTCAGGTAATTATACTTTTTGCTGATTGATGAATTGATACAATAGTTTTCTGTTAGATTTTCCTTTTTAATTTCGTCTTCATTTAATTTCTTCTTCGTTGAAACAATACTCTTCTTTTTCCTTTTTTTTTTTTGGTCTCTGAAACTTGTATTTTTGCGTTTTTTCAGCCACCATTCTTTCTTGTTTCCTTATCATTACCTCCTTTAATATTGGAATGTTCTTCTGTTTACCTCATGATGAATTACATCATAATTTGGTTTCATTTCTTTTGCATTATGCAGATACCAATGACGTCAACTCAAAAGAAAAAATCGAAGAAGAAACGGGCTGCATCTGAAATCGACCCTTCAGCCAAAGAAGACACTTATACCCGTAGTAAGTGTTCTAAAAAAAAGCTGTAATTTTTAATTTAAGCTTACATTATATTTCTTCATATGACAATTTTCAGTTTCAGTTTTTTTTTTTGGGGGTTTTGTAAGAGAATATACGAATTCGTTCCTCTGTGTAATTTCTTGGCTTTCCTTCAGTATCTTTTCCCTTCTATTCTGTTTCAGTTTTTGGGGATGAGTTGTCCTTCTTGTTCTGATAATTTTGTTAATCTTTTATAGCTTACTTTTATCTGGGGAAAAAGAGTAATTTGTACATTCACTTGTTTGGGATTGTTATTTGTAGTTCTGATTTCATTTCTCAAAAATGTCTCTGATAAAATTTCTTCATAACCATTAGATTTGTTTAGAGGACTTCATGGAATGAATTGATTAGCCAATAGAAAAGGTCTGATTGGATTCAAGTTCCCCTACTTGCTTTAAGTTATAAAAAGTGTTTGGCACTGCAGTTTGAAATAGTGAATTTTCAATCTCTTTCTTCTTGAGGAAAAAAACCAAGTAAATCATTATCATTTTTTTCAGGAGTAGTTTGGAAAAGAAACATCTTTGAAAAAATTAAAAAATTTAAGAAGTGGTTTTAAGACCTCAAACAACAATCTCAAGCAGGCCTATATCTGCTGTACTTCAATTGGTTTTCTTACGTACAGATGTTTGAGTATCAAATTTTCCATTTCACCTATTATAGCTGCTGTGCCATTTTTCCTTATCTATAAGAGTTCTTAGTTCTTTTCATGACTCTGAGGCTGAAGCAAATGTTCGATTGAATGTTTATACCTGTTGTACATTTATATGTTTGACATAGAAAATGGAGAGGCTATGGATGGAGTCCTTGTGGAAGATGATGAGAATGAGCCAACAATGGGTGAGAAACTTGCAAGTTTAAATTTACAAGAGAATGATAACACAGAAGACCAAGAGAAACCAGAATCACCTCGTCATGCAAAGCCACCAAGTGCAGACTCAGTTTACGTTCTTCTTAAGCAAGCACTGCATGCTGAAGATCGTGCTCTTCTACTAGATTGTTTGTATACTCAAGATGAGAAGGTTGTTTATCCCTCTTTTTTGTTTCACTGCAGCACATTTTTTCGATGTTCCTGTTCAGGCATTGAGTTTTAATATTTAATGTTGCATGAAATTTACAGGTTATTGCAAATTCGGTATCACAGCTTAGTCCTTCTGATGTCTTCAAACTTTTGCACTCTCTTCTAACCATAATTGATTCAAGGTAAACAATCAACTGGTTAGTGTATTGCTTCCAGTGTTGATGATGTCCTAATGAATCATGATTTTGTTAGGGAGATGATGCATGTTGTATGTTTCTTTTCTCCTTCACAAATTTGGTGCACTTCAATTTAACTTTATGTTCAATTATTTATAAAGTTAAGAATTCAGAGGTATATGGAGCAAACAAATCAATTTGAGTTTAACAGCGGGTAATGCTTATTGCAGGGGAGCAATCTTGGCATGTGCAATTCCCTGGGTAAAAAGCTTGCTTCTTCAACATTCGAGTGGAATTATGTCACAAGAATCTTCTTTAGCTGATTTGAACTCCTTGTATCAGGTTAGAAATGAGTATTTGAAAGAATGGGCACGATAATGGTGATTATTTCAAGTGATTTCAATTTCGTTCATGAATCTGGCACTCATTTTTAAATTTTTAGCATTAAGTCAAGATCGAGTCAACAAATCAGCATGTACTTCCCAAATGACGTTTTTGAATGGCTAAATTAGTCTTTTCAAGTTCAAAAAAGAGCAAATTGATTGTTAACTACTATAGGGTTTCGACATCTGTTTTCATTATGTGATCTCTTGTATTGTGGCTCTGTTTGGTATTGATTTCTGGAAAAGTGCTTTTCAACCTTTTTTTTTTTATTATTTTATCATACTTCTTGTTTAAAAGCGCTATTGAAAAAACTGGGCAGCAAATGGTTTTTCAAAAGCAATTCCAGAAAAAAAAAATTTTTTTAAATTGAATAATCAAATTAAAGTATTTCAAAAAGTGTTTTATTGAACTTAAATAATAATACTAAACATACCCCATGCGGGATGCATTAATAGACATCTCTTTGACTCTAATTACATTTCGTTCCACCTAATGCTTCCATGTTATGATTTTATAACTAAAGTATGCCCGTCATTGCATGGCAGATTATTGAATCTAGGGTCTCAACTTTCCAGTCAGCTTTGCAACTATCAAGTTGCTTGGACTTTCTCTATTCAGAGGTACATTTAGTTTCATACGGTAAGAGTTATCGCAACCTACTGTTACTAACATGTGTTCCTTTTCTTCACCCTTCTATGAACAGATTGTAGATGATTTATCTGAAGAAAACGAAAGAATTGTTCCAATTATTTACGAGGATAAAGATGATAGCAGTGATGAAGATCAAAGTGATGACCAAGAATCGGAAGAGGCAATGGAAACTGATGAAGATAGCGAAGAAGAAGTTGAAGGTGTCGATGGACTTTCTGATCTTGAAGGAAGTGATGGCATGAACGAATGATTGTTGTCTGCTGCTATTTTCAAGTTCGAGTTTTCTGCTAAGCAGTAACGCATGTGAAATGACAACAATGTCCTGGCAAGTAATGTCTTTGATCTGGGGAAAAGACGTTTAACAGCTTGCGACAACTGCTCAGATTCTGAAGATAATCCTTGGTTCTGCTTTCTGCAAACGAAACACGACAATCTGGCCAGAAACCTGATTTTTTGGCCAGTTCCGATGACTAGTGCAACACATAAACTGTTGCTTTTTTGACCTCTACAACTTTTCAGATACTCCAAATGAACTGGCGTACTCTTTATTGATTACTTTTATAATGGAATTGTTCTGTGAGTCGTAGATTTCATGATGCTTTATCTTTCTGAATATACTTAGATGCACCTGCGTGCTTATATATTTATTTTACTCACGGTTAATGACATAAAATCATCACAAATCGTCGTCTTTCACTATTATATACACCAAATAATAATAAGTTAGCGTGAAAATCATGACTTCCAAGCATCCCGAAGTTCTATCTTGCGAAAATAAAATCTAGAGAAGGCAGACTTTGTTTCTCGATTCTCCCATTCAACGCCATTCCACCAATGATCGTCAGCTTCGATCACCAGTTTACGACCCCTTGCAGTGTTCGAGCCAAACGGAAGTTTCTTGAGCATCGGGCAATGAAACACTTCTATCTTCTTCAGAAACGACAAGGACAATGCAGTCGGATATATGCGTTTCAATTGCGGCAAATCCTGCAATTTCAGAACCTGAAGCCTTGCAAATGGACTCAGAATCTTCCCTACATTACCCAATTGTTCAACTCTAATTACTTCTTCCAAGTTTCTGCACATTCTGACATCCAGAACTGTCAAATTTGGGACTAGGATTAGCCATGTCAAGTCCCTGAAATGCACGCATTTCTCGACTTTTACTTTTCTCAGGTTATTGAAGCATCTGGTTCTTAAGATGGTGGAGTCAAATGCCTGCCTTTCCATTCTTGCTATGGCAGGGTTAATGTTCAATGGATCCGGATAGGTAGGCAAATGCTGCATATTGGCTAACCATGAAATATTGAGCGATTCAGAACTGCTGAAAAGTTCTAGGGATATCGCCTCCATACAGGTCCGTAACTTGTGAGTGCTGAACATACTCTGAAGAGCAGAGGAGCATTTTATTGTAACAGTCAATTGGTTCAGATTTTTCAGACGTTGTAACTCCTTGACGCATACAACATCTGAGAGCAGATTATTTTCTGGCTGCTTGTGACGAGCAGAGCCACACCCCAACATTTTCAGTGCTTGCAACTTTGACAAACTCCATACCAGCTGCCTTGGGATAATTCCCAGGTTCTCATTATGTTCCACATTCAAGTATTTCAGCCTTTCCAACTTGGTCAATCCAGGCGGTAATTGATTTATCATTGTGTAGGATACATTAAGATGCTGCAGTGAAACTAAATCCGAAATCCCTGGTGGGAGTTCCTGAATACCGGTCTTTGACAGGTCTAGAACTGTAAGTGCTTTCATCGATTGGAAGAAATCATTGTTGATCATAACCAGATCAGGATTACAACAAAGAAACAATGTAGAAAGATCTGGGCATATGGGAACTTCTGTCAGGACTCGGATAGAGTTTCCCATCAGCGACATTCTTCTGATGTTTTGCCATTTTCTAGCTTCTGGTGCTTCAATTAGGAAAGCACCAGCTTGTGCCAGATTATTTTCTTCTGTTCCCGCATTATTGCAAGCTATCCTTAATCCCATGTCACGAATTACATCATGCAGCTTTACATAGTCACCTTCATCTTCTAACAAGGAAGCTCGAGCAAGAATGCCAATAATATGGTGTCCTCTGTCACTGGCGCTAGACCCGCTGCCATCTTCATCCCAGAACTCCTCACACATCCAGTAAGCTATGAGATTGCTCTTGAAAATTTTGAAGCTTTTAGGGAACAAGGTGCAGTACAAGAAGCAGGACTTAATCTTACTGTCGGGCAAACTATCATAGCTATATTTGAGAATGTTAAACATGCGATCCCCCACACCGTGGAAATCTGAGGCAGCATTGCTTAAAATTTGGACGGCATGATTCCATTCCTGAAGCGTCCTGCGAGAAGCCATAGCACGAGCAATGGTAATGAGGGCAAGTGGTAAGCCTTGGCAATTTTTAGCTATAGCATGAGCTAGTCGAGGAATTTCTGGATGAATATCAAGTGTATCTGGCCCGAGCTTTTCCTGAAACAGTTCCCAGGCTATTTCCCAAGCTAAGGGTTTCAGATGGATGATCTTTTCAGCATCCATATGAGCACAGACTTCACTGGAACGTGTTGTGAATACCACTTTGGAACTTTTCTGTCTGCTTGGAAGAGGAACCCCAATTTGTACAAGATCAACTCGAGCCCATACGTCATCTAGCAGCAATACAAAATTCTTTTTTCGCAATGCATTCAAGATGTCAACAGCTTTTTCTTGGAAACTTTTCTCCTTCCATTGTTCATTAAAGAATCCCATTCTTTTGCCAATGTCTTCCTGAATTTTTTCAAGTGTAAAATCCTTGGTGACTGTAACCCAGATCACTAAATCAACTTTTCTGGAGATATCAAACAGCTTATTGTTGAGGAGTGTTAAAAGGGTAGTTTTGCCAACTCCCCCCATGCCATACAAGCCGATTACAGCCGCCGGTTCTTGTTCATTAAGATAGCTCAATAGGTTGTCCAACATTTTCTTCAGGCCAACCGTTAGCTCGCTTGGTCTTTCAACCACTGCTTCCACAGGTCGTTTGTAAGCAACCTCTTGAATGTCTCTTTCGCCGGTGAGCTGTTTCACTTCATTCAGTACTTTGTCGACCCTTTTCCCGAAATTATAGGTAGCGCTGATGTTGAAGGAGCAACAGCCTCCAAGACACAATCTAGCTCTCTCTTGGGGACCTTGGTCGATCAAACGTTCAACTTGTTCCGTTAGAGCTTCCAGCCTCGAAAGCCAGCCGTCGATCAGTTTCGATCTTGACATTCCAGGAGCCTCTTCTGCAGTCATAGTCATCTGCGTAAAATCTGCGTGGATATGCTTTAATCGGCTGCTTTCAACTTTCAAAGTGTCGAGGTTTTCTTCGAGATGACAAATGTAAAGTGCTTTAGGGATCAAGCAATCCAAGCAACGCTCGAAGCAGGGATCCAGCGATGGCTGAACGGAAAACCCCCCACCCATTAATTCGGTATTTGGAGAACGTGATTCTTAGAAGATGGAGAAACAGAGTCTCAGATGGGCGGTGGAAAGGCCGTAACCAGGCACCAGATTTAGCACGCAAAGGAAGGGCCAGGATACGGGGCTGAGCCAAAATATCCAAAAACCGATTAAATTAAATTAAAATTAAATTTTTAATTTTTAATTCGATTAAATATAATATATATATATATAATTAATTAATTATAAAATATAAGAAATAGTCCGGTGGTAAAGTATCTTAAAATCCTGTCTAATATAAAACTAATATTATTTCTAATATTAATAATTATATATATATAATATTAATATTTGATTTAATTTCGATTTTATCTCAATTTAATTTAATTTTAATTTAAAAATTTTAATAAATTCAGTTTTTAATTTTTTAATTCAATTTGATTTTAAAATTGAATTGAATGATAATTTCAAAAATTAGTATTTTATTTGTATATAATTACATATTGAATATTTTGAACATTTAATAAAAAATAATCATTTTTATAATATATTTAAAATAAATTTAGAGTAAAATTATCTATAATGCAAAATTCGTTTATTTTGTAAAATTTATTATTTTATATTTTTTAAAAAAAATGCAACATTTTTTTTAAAACTTAAGTATCATTTAATTATGTAATATATTTTTTTTTTGATAATCTAGGTATCGGTGTTTGCGCTCCCCTAGTCCTGAAACCTATGACCCAACCCTCAAGGACCATAGGCGGGTAAATCCGGGTCTGATCTCAGTCAACAAGTGTGAGTATTGGCTCCCGACATAAAGTTCAGCAAGACTTACAAACTTTGTTACTCCTTCTTTCCTAGGACTTACAAACCAAGTTGCTCCCCATTAATTATGTAATATTAATATGTGTTTCCCCGCCGACAGCTCCCTTGATTCCTCCAGCAAGTTGCCAGCTTGCATACATAAAATATGATTTAAAATACATAATTTTAAATTAAGTTATCTCTATCTACTTATTATTTTAATCACAAAGATAATCTTTTTAATTGTTAACAGGATTACATCTTGATCAACTCATTAAAATTTTAATTTGCATCGATTTGATTAATTATTTAAATGATATTTATTCAATAAATAATCTAGTAATAATTTACATGTTTTTAATAATTTAATTGGTCTATTTTATACATAAAAATTTACTAGATTAATTGATTTGGTTATATTTATGTATTTTGCATATATTTTAAGTGAGAAGAAAAAATAAATAAATTTTATATGTTTTTGATAGTTTAATTAATCTATTTTGTACATAAAAACTTACTTAGATTAATTGATTTGATTATATTTATATGTTTTGCAGATGTTTTAAATAGTTTAATTGGTCTATTTTACATAAAAATTTACTAGATTAATTTTAGATGAAAAGTAAAAAAGAAAAGTGGCTCAATTTTCATAAAAACAAAACTATCAAGTACTTATGGTTGAGCTCATGGACACAAAATAGGTAAAAAATATAAAAACTATCATCCTCATATTTTGAAATTTAGATTTTGTATTTTTGATTTGATATCAAATTAAATATGAGATTACAAGATAGGATTATTATTTTAGTAGATTAATTATTTGTTTTAATTTTATTTTTCATATCTATAAATAAGAAATTTTTTCGCATTATAAAGATGTGAATTTTTAGCCATATTTTCACCTTTGTTAACCAATTTATTTTTATTAATAAATTTATTTCTTTTATTTATTTTGTATTATTGTCAATAATGCAAAACTATATAATTTTTATTTTTAATTTAAAGCAATACAATTATTTATTATTTATGTACATGAGATCAAAATGAGCTTAATTTCTTTAACTTTTCATTATTCATTTTAATCTAAAAAATCATAGAAGTTTTGTTGCTTTCAGAAGTGTGTAATTTAGATTCATTGCATAAATTCAAAAGTAATAAATTGTCATATGAGTTGTTAGATCTATAATTATCTTTCAACTTGTTATTTTATGACAAATTAAGGAGTTATTACTTGTAATAAGAGTTTTAACTTTCCTTATAGGTTATTACTATCAAAGGTGGAGGTTTGTTCTACTTAATGATAAAATAGCATTTTCTTATTTATATTTAATTTATGTAATTTTGGGGTGTGATAGGTGAAACACTTTGATATCTCTTCCTACTACACTCAAAAATGATCCTAATGCTCTTTAGGAAGGAGTGACCAGTCAACCTTGGGTGTTGTCCAGATACTAAGTACGATAGCAAACATTACTAGCATTATCTTTAGTGTAGGATATTCCGCCTGCTTACATATAGAGCACGATAATCAAATCAATGTATCGAACATATTCATCAATAAGATAAGTAGCCGAAATTATTCAATTATATGCCTTGTTCTTATTTCATTGTATCTTTTATCTTGTATGGTTTTACACAATCATAAGAAATCATCATGCTCATATATAAAACTTGTTATACTTGTAAACAAGTTATCTATAGGGATTTGGAGGTTGGTTTATGTAGGAAGCATCTCACATGAATGTCATACGGGTCCCTATTGAGAGCTAAGATTTATACCCATGATACTTGGTATTAAAGCCTAAACTTATATAGTCTAAATGGATTGAGATTGCATGAGTATGATGCTTTATGGTTGAGAATAGTTTAGTAGTTTTAGGGTTGGGTAGTTCTGGGACTATCCAATGCCAAACTGTTTAAGTTATATCGAGATTGTATGAGTATGGAACTATGCAATTGTGAGTAACTCTAGAAGGTTAATCCTCATGCTTGCGCTGAGATGTTTTAGGAATGAATTGACATATTTTAAATTATGTTAAGTAAACATATGTGAGCTAACATGCATTGAGGCACTAGTAAAGTGAATAAAAATACTCGAGGTTGCAGTAATTTGAGTGAATATGTTGGTAATGTGTTTGTTAGAAGTGGAATTACTCAAGCTATGGTAGCTTGAAGGAGCTATTTTGAAATGTGTAAAATTGTTCTACGGTGGTAAAGTAATTTATTGTGGAAAGTGTAAAATTACTCTATGGTGGTAGAGTAATTTGTTATGAAACATGTGAATTACTTTATGGTGGTAGAGTAATTTGTTTGTGGAATGTACGAGTTACTCTAGTAATAGAGTAATAGCCTATATAATATTCTCTCTTTATGGGTTGACCAATAGAGCTTGAGATTGTTTATAAAGAGCCAAATGTAGGTACTAACATTCTATGAAGTAAGGTGACAATACAGTGATACAGATCAATATGGGGTCCATTTTAGGGCTGCTTGTGCGAGATATTCCAAAAAGAACTGGAAGGTAAAATGTATCATTAATTATTCTTTTTGTTTTGAAGGTATGAAAAATTGTTGAATAAGAAGACATATGAGGTTACTTACTTGTGTGGAGCTATAAAGTGGAATTGCCTTTATCTGGAAGGAGTTCTCATTTCATTACTTTTCCACCTCGAGTGGGGGAGTTTTAGTATTAGTCCTCGAGGTAAGTGTAGAAACTTATAGTTGTGAGTTAAAAAAAACATTTATGATGATCATTTTCTGAGCTGAAGTGGTTTGTTGGTGTTAGACCCATGATTTTGATATATGTGGTTTGTGTGAATCACTTTAAGTTATTTGTATTTTAAAATTATATTTTTATGTGCGGTACGGGCGTACCAATTGCATTTTGTGCTTTTATCTTTTACTGAAAGCTTGGTATGGGCGTACCACAGGTTAGTACGGGCGTACCACAGGTTGGTACGGGCGTACCATTGTTGTCAGGAATTTTTGCTTGTCAAGAAAATTATTTTGGTACGGGTGTACCAATGTATGGTACGACCGTACCATTGCTTGCAGAAAAATTGTTTGTCAAGAAAATAGTTCTGGTACGGGCATACCAATGTCTGGTACGGGCATAAGTATTTTCCCTCTCATTTTAAAACTTGGCTCTTTAAGTCGGTATAGGCGTACGAAAACCCGTACGACTGTACGTAACTTTCCAGAAAGGTTTTAAACCCTTTTTAACGACTCTTTGTTTTTTAAAAAAAAAAGAACACATAGAACACATTTTGCAATATGCTTTCTTTACTGTCTAACGGCTAGTTTTGTTTGTGGAAGCTTCCTTTGATCATTCTACGTCATTTACAAGTAAGTTTACTTGTTATATTGTAATTCTAGCTGGTAAACTCTATTGTTTTGTATTCCCACATTCCTATAGTTAGGTTTTTTAATTGTGGGATTGGTGTATGATTAATGCTTGGGGCATTAATTTGTAGTTGAGAGTTTAATTGCTGTAAGATTGCAATTGTTGTAAAGGTTTGAGTGTGAGCCTAAAAACACTGGGGTTAGGATTCAATTAAGGAATCCATTTTTGTATTGATTCTAATTGTGATTAGTGGAACCCTAAGTTGAAAACTTAGGAAAAGTGGACGTAGGCAAGAGTCAGTGCTGAACCATTATAAATCGCACGTATTGCCATTTCTGTTAGGATTTCAGTTGGGTACCAATGGCAAGTTGCAATTCTCATGAGAGATAAGTTATTTCTCATATTTTATTTTGCCATGTTGTATGAGAGTTAAAGTGATTATAGTTTTGTAAGTGAACAGATGGACATTTTCACATGGAGATAGAAAATATATGTTCTAACTTTTGATATAGTCTCTTGTTGTTATCAACTTTGTAAAAAAGAGAAGTGTGTTAATATAGTGAGATTAAGGATTTTGCTAGTTGCATGCGAGGTATTTGTTGTTGCTAAAAGTAAAGAAGCTATCACAAAGTTCTACATTATCATAGAGTATGCATGTTTAATGTACAAAAGAGGAAGTTTGTCATGATCTATGTATAAAGTTAAAGGATATTGAAGTGAAAGCAATCATGGAGATAAAGTATATGTCAAAGGCACGAGATATAATAATTATTGGAGCTATAATTAAGCATTGGTGATCAACAGACTGGAGAATAGTCATATGCCAGTTCAGAGTTACTATAATGCAGGGAGTGGATGTTACACCCACATTAGAGACCCTAGGAGTTATGCGTATATACGTGTCTAGGGACATATGTGAATGTGTATGTGTGAATGTGTACATGCTTGTAGATGATTGATATACTGAACTGAGGTATGCTATGTATTTTGAATGAATGTATTCATTGGTGGTTTTATGTTTATGTGTGTATGTGATGCTATGTGGTTGATTGTGTGTCGTCGCCTTATTGGGAAGTGTGTCTTCTCGGTTGAATGAGGGACGGCTTATGTATGTGATTGGGTATGTGTTATGTTAGGTATAGCCTTTATACTGGTATAGGGGCAGATGTCGGAGTAGAGCGACGACATCTTCCCATCAGGGGGAATTCGTGAGTTATGGGTCGGGGTGCGGGGGCGGAGCCCCCGCGGTATGGTAAAGAAGTATTTTGGTAGTGTGTATCAGGTTAGTTAGGAGGTTTGGGAGCGTTCCAGGTGAGTTTGGCAAGCCAATAGGCATGTTATGCATTTTTGGGAAGTGGTACGGGCGTACGGTTTGACCGTACGGTCGTACGAGGTGAGCAGAAACAGGGTATTGAGGGCCTCGAGTTCGTACGGGCGTACCAGAAGGGCGTACGGCCGTACCGCAACTCGCAGGAATCAGTTTGCTCGCAGGAAAATTTAGGTTTATCAGAGGAACAGTACCCGTATGGGCGTACCGAAAGGTGGTACGGCCGTACGACTACTCGCAGGTTTTTGGGTTTGTCAGGGTTTTGGAGTTGGTACGGGCGTACCAATTCCGTACGGCCGTACGCGACTTTAAATTTGACTTTTAAGGCTAAAAACTGACGAGTTTTCCTTAGTTTCCAATCCCTTTTTCTTCAGCAAAACGCCCTAAAACCCTACCAAATCACCTTCTTAAGGATTCTAAACGTCGCTAGCGTCCGAGAACGCGAGATAGAAGTTGAATACAAGTATAGGCAGGATTACCGGCTATCGCTAGAGGTTGTTTGCGTTTGAGGTTAGTGCTAGTTTTATATGTTAAGCCACTTACGGCTTGTTTCTGATTGCCTTAAGACGTAAACTACGTCTAGGCTATTGATTTTGATAGGAATACTATTATTTGGCTATGTTATGTGATGGATATTGATTCTGATGCTTGGAACGTTATGATTTCCTT
>CANYBF011178252.1:0-15486 GCA_948192965.1 Dalechampia spathulata | reverse complement strand
ACACTTTCATGGCATAAGGCATTCAAGGAGGCATATTGCAAGTTAGAAAGCATAAAGAAAGCGATAAAGTGCAGAAAAATAAATGCAGAAAAAATAAAAATGTGGGCATTTAAATACAACCCACCCAAAATAAAAGGAAAGCGAATAAATAAAAGCAATTTGGGTATTTAATACAACCCAACTAAAATGATTGAAAGCATATAAAAACCCTAATTTTGAGCCTAAGGCCCAATTACTTCTTCAAAATCCAAATGGGCTAGTTATGATTAGGCCTCCGGCCTGGCTAGCCATCCATACACAAGCCTATTCTCCTCCTTCCAAAATAACCTAATTAACTACAAAATCAAATCAAACGCATAAAAAGAAACAAAAACAAGTATAGTAATAACATTAATTACAGAATTAACACGTAAATCATGCAAATAGATTTAAATCAACACAAGGAAAACACGGAAATCAAGAAAAAATAAGCAATATTTAAAACATACGCGATCGTGTATGATAGTGAAACTAACATACGCGTTCGCATAAAAAGATATGTGATCGAGGCCAAAAATCATGAAATCACATGCAATGATTCAAAACGTAACACAGAGTATTCAGCAATCCAAATAAATCGAAACGGCAGTCAGAAAACATATGCGATATGGGAAGATCATACGCGATCGCATATGATCTCGATGATCATACGTGATCGCACTTGATAACGTACATACAAAATGGAGTGAAAGCAAAATAAGAAAGCATGCAAAAAAAATACGTAAAACGCTAAAAATAATTCAATTTTCAATAGATATAAGCATGAATATAATGAAAATCACATAAAAATCATAACAATAATATGAAAATAGCAATAAAATGGAAGATCTACCAACCTCTTGTAGATTCTCCGTTGATCCGAGTGTAAGGGGAAAAGAGAATAGTCCAATTCCAAGTTTAGGGGATTAAAATCACTTAAGTCTAAATGATTTTGTACGTTTTTTAACCCTAAGTGCTTAGAATAATCACAATTAGGTTAAGAAAAAGTTGAACACGTTTTTTTTCTCTCCCCGCCGGCTCAAAATCCCGTAGGTTAAAATCTAAAAAGTCCGACCTCCCATGCAAAATGGTAGATTAGGGTTTCTAAAGAGTCTGTCTCGGGCACATACGCGATCGCGTATGTTCACATATGCGGCGTGTCACAAACATGCGCGATCACGTATATTTGTACATATGCGGCGGTCTGACATACGCGATCGCATATGTCTGGACATATGCGACGTGTCCAGAAACATACGCGATGCGTGACGCCCCGGAATGGGCCAGAATCGACTCGAAACGGCCCGAAATGGTCCAGGATCAACCCAAAGTCAACCCAAATCACCCTAGGCGGTCCGTTGACTCTAGGCAGTCCAAAATTAGGGTGCGACAGTTGCCCCCTGATTCAGAAGAACTCACATGTATGGGCGTACCGAATTTGGTACGGGCGTACGGCAGCTCGCAGGAAATCTGTTTGTCAGGGTTTTTGAGTTGGTACGGGCGTACGGGTATTTGGTACGGCCGTACGGGACTTAAAATACCGTTTTTAAAGGCTTAAACCTAGCTTTCTTCATAAGTTTCTTCCTCCTTTTCTTCCTAAAACCCTTCCTAAACATTTCTATACCCTTGGAGCTTGGATTTTCACAGGGAATTAAGCGTAGCGGAGCTAGAGTAACAGGATTAGAAGCTAAGTGACGTAATCAGAGCTTAGTAACTTCACTTCTACGAGGTTAGTGCTAGTTTGGATTCGTTGCTATTATGGCATGAGGGTTGTTTATAGCTTCAATGATTACTTTTAAGCTACGTATGGCTTAGTACTTGATGATTGGGGATTGAATTCCCGTATTTGGTTATTACTTTGATGCTATGAGTTTATTGATTGATTAATTCCATGACTATTGCTTGACTTCCTATTGATTTCTCTCGTGTATTAGCATATTCATGTCATTGGGAGCGTGAATGCTTGAATAGAGCGAGAGAAAATGAGGAGAGGCATACTGGATCGTATATATATATGAGGATTCCTTTACGGAATCGTATATGATGAGTTCCTCCTACGGGAGTTGAGGTTCGAACCCTAGGCATAACATAAAAGAGGCCTGCGGGCCAGGATTACAGTTATCCTCCTTCGGGAGTTGAGTACCGGTACCTAGGGATCCAGTATGGAGTTATATTGTGCACAATATAGGAAAAGAAAAGAGAAAAGAGGAAAAAGAGGAAACCGGGAACATAACATTGCATTATAATGCTTGTGATTGACATTGTTATTCTATTATGCTTGTACATTCTAGCTAGTACCACTGAGTCTTTGACTCAGTGTTTGTCAATTGATAAACACAGGTACCGAGCCTCTAGTAGAAGGCCCAGAGCAGTGATCGTCAGAGTCAGCAGAGTGTGAATTCAGCTGCAATCCCATCTCGAGGTGGTCTGGAGCAACAGAGCGTTTTGTCTTGTGTATAGTACTTATATAATAGAGAGGCAGTATTGTATTTGTAGTTTGATGGCAGTTTGTATGAATATTGTAATCAGAACTATTGTATATTAATAAAGATACTTTTGTATTTAAGTTTGTACATTCACTGGAATGTATGTTGATATCCAGGGTAGTGTTGGTTCTGTTTACTGTGTCGACTGCCATACTACAGGGTTGTCCCCATACGACGTCTTTTTATACATGTACAGGTATCCCTTGTGGTGTAGATGGCAGCTTTCCAAACGGGAGGTCATTGTGTACGCTACGGGAGCATGTTACTCCTGGTATGGGCGGGGCATGACAAGTCTCATCCTATCAACTATGGGCTAAAGAGTTCTCCTAGACGGTCACGATCTAGCGAGAAAGTTGCATGAGATAACGTGATCTCATCAATTGTGGGTTGAGAGTATCCTTTAGATGGTCACGATCTAGCAGGAATAGGTATTGTGCCTAGGTACAACCAAATAGGGCTTTCTCTGTCTCTCGTATAGGTATAGAAGTTGCGTAAGAGTGGTCACATCTTACCAACTGTGGGCTAAAAAGTTGCATAGAAGCAGTCTCATCCTACCAACTTGTGGGCTAAAAAGTTGACGCCCGGGAATGGGCCAGAATCGGCTCGAAACGACCCGAAATGGTCCAGGATCAACTCGAAGTCAACCCGAATCACCCTAGGTGGTCCGTTGACTCTAGGCAGTCCAAAATTAGGGTATGACATATTGGTCCAAAGTTAGTGCAACAGGTAGAGGACCAGGTACATTTGATTAAGAGTCGACTGAAAGCTACTTCCGATCGAAGTAAGTCCTATGTGGATCTGAAGAGACAGGATATAGAATATCAAGTTAGAGATAAGATATTTCTTAAGGTGTCTCCGTGGAAGAAAATCATGCGATTTGGTCATAAAGGTAAGCTAAGTCCGAGATTCATTGGTCCATATGAGGTTCTAGAGAGGATTGGATCGTTAGCTTATCGGTTAGCTTTACCACCTGAATTAGACCGGATCCATAATGTTTTTCATGTCTCGATGTTGAGGAGATACAGATTATATCTTTCGCATATTATTCCAGTTGAGACGATAGAGGTACAGCCAGATCTGACTTACAGTGAGGAGCCAGTACAGATTCTAGCCCGCGAGACTAAATAGTTACGGAACAAACAGATACCGTTAGTGAAGGTTTTGCAGAATCATCATACCAAGCAGGATGCTACGTGGGAACGAGAGGCTACCATGAGAGAGCAGTATCCCTACCTTTTTACGAGTAAGTCTAGGAGGAATTTTGAGGATGAAATTTCTTTTTAGGAGGGGAGAGTTGTTACACCCGCATTAGAGACCCTAGGAGTTATGCATGTATGCGTCTCTATGTGTAGATGAATGGTAGGATTGTTGATGCATATGTGATGTGTATGAACGTATAATGATGATTTTATGCTTGTGTGTACATGTGTTGCTTTGGATTGGAATGTATGTATTCATGTGCCTTGTTGTGTGTCGTCACCTTATTGGGAAGCGTGTCTTCTCGGTTGGATGAGGGATGGCGTGTATATGTGCTTCAGTATGCTTTGGAAGTGTGGTTAAGGTTAGTGAGGGTGTTTGGGATAAGTTTTAGATGAGTTTAGGCTTGTAAAAGGCTTAGTATGGACTTTTAGGGAGTGGTACAGGCGTACGGTTTGGCCGTACGATCGTACGAGACAGGGGAATTACAGGGGTTTTAGGTCTTGGAGGGCGTACGGGCGTACAAAGGGTGGTACGGCCGGACGTCAACTCGCAGGAAATCAGGTTTGTCAGGTGTGTGGGTGTCATACGGGCGTACCAAAAGGTGGTACGACCGTACCGCAACTCGCAAGTTTTTGGGTTTGTCAGGCTTTTAGGGTCGGTACGGGCGTACCAATATCCGTACGGCCGTACGCGACGTTAATTTGACTTTTTAAAGGTTAAAATATAATGTGTTTCCTAAGCTTCTTCTCTTTTCTTTCAGCCAAAACCTTCCTAAACCCTACCAAATATTCCCCTTAGCAATTCTAAGCGTCCCAAACGTACGAGAACGAGAAATAGAAGTTAGATACGATTAGAGACAGGATCATTGGCTTATCCTAGAAGTAGCTTGATTTTCAGGTTTGTACTAGCTTTATGTTTTTAGCCGCCTTTGGATTCTTTTTGTTGCCTTAAGACTTGAATGGAGTCTAGGCTTGTGATTTTGATGTGTATGATGCCATGATGTATGATTGATGTGATCGATGTCTATTTCAATTGCTTGGAAGTGATATTTTCCTTGCTTGAGGATATGTTATATGCTCCATTCTTTGAGTATGAGGGGTATATATATATATCATTGATATGATAACATGCATGATGATGATGGATAAAGGGGAAAGAGTGAAAAGAAAGTGAGTAATGAGGGCAGAGCTCAGCTCTGGGCACACTGGATCAATAATGAATGGAATTCCTCCAGGAATTATTAGAAATGTAACCTCCTGAGATGGGAGATGAGTCTCGAGACCTATAGTAGGATTGAGTGCAGAGCACTCCACAATTAATGGCCTCCTACGGGAGATGAGTACTGGTACCTATCGGGATCCAGTGTGTGCGACAGGAATGTGCACATATACAGGAAAACAAGAGTGAATGAGAGAAAGAAAGATGAGGAAGAATGTCAGGAGCATTTGCATTTGCATTGCATACGATGCTAGGTTTGACATGTCCTGACATGATGTTAAGATGTATGGCTATATGTTGCATGACTGTTATATGCATTTCTAGCACCACTGAGTTTATCTCAGCATTTGTCATTTGATGAACGTAGGTTCAGAGCCCTCGGGTGAGCGCACAGAGAATGATTAAAGGTCGTCAGCTGAGACAGATGGATCTCGACTTGGTATGGGACTCCTGAGGCATACTCCGACTTCTTTTGGTCGTGTAGCTAGTGTGGCAGTAGCTATATTGTATTGTATAGCTTTTGGTGGTTTATGTACGCACTCACGATTTGTATAACAGGTTTTATATTTATGAAACGGAATTGCCTGTTATTGTATGTTACTTGCGTGTATGATGATGTTATCCAGGGAATGAATGCATATCACGTTGTTTTCGTGCACTACCACCATTAAGCTTAGAGTGTGTCCCCATACGATGTTGCATGATATATCCCTTGTGGTATAGGCATTGGTCTTCTTCTGGGGGGCCGTTGCCTGTGCTACGGGAGCATGTCCTCTTGGGTATGGGCTGGGTGTGACAAATCATCTCAAAATACTTTCTTTTCATCAGTCCTTCATGCCTATCCGATCAATAAAACATTCATCACCACTTAATCCCATAATTTCATTTAATTGCATGCTTCATTCATTGTATCGCACAATATGATCAATGCACCTAAATATGATAAGTGTGTGGATGTGACATGGTATCATCTTCTTATTAGAAGATTCTTGAAATATTTTTTATTTAAATTTTTTTGCTTTAAGGGTTACTTTATTAGCAAAATCTTCTTTTACAAGTATTGAATTACACTCATATATAATGTATGATCTAATTACACTTCACTTATAATTATCATCCATATTTCTTAGCTGCAAGGTATTAAAATCATTACAATTATAATAACTTTTAACTTACATTCATGCATTTGAATTAATTGGTTCCAAAAAAAAATTCTAACAAATTCTTCTATAATTCTTATTCAAGAACATCAATTTTCTTGAGTTGAGTTTCTTAAAATTAATAATAAAAGAAACTAGAAATTTTAATGAGAAAAGTTGAAGACTAGAAAATGACCAAAAAAGTCTATCAAAAAAAAACTAACATCAAATCAAAAAGTAAAGAAATCAAAAAGAAAGTAATAATAATAAATTCTTTAAAAAAAGACATGCAATAAAAAAAAAGGACTCATTGTCATCTTAAAAAAATAACAAATTAACTAACAAAAATAAAAATGAAAAACAAAACCAAGTGATAATCTTGTTTAAATGTCAATTTCTAGCTCATCAATAATAAAATTTTCTTTCTTCAACTTCTTAGAAGTCTATTCTTCATTCTTTGAAATGGATGTTCAGATTATCCTTAAATAGATCTAACAAGTTTCCTCACATATATTGAATAATGATTTAGAATAGAAAAATGAGATTAGAGGAAATAATGAGAAAATGAAGATAATATGAAACTTTTAGAATATATAGCCATGAAAAAATAATAATCTTGTAAATAAAAGAAGGTGTTCATTGAATTTTTATGAAACCATGTATGTTGTGAGCATGTGAGAATTTAATGTTTTCTCATACTATTGCATATTTTAACTTCTAATCAAATGATCATGAATCTCTTATGTACTTGAATTAAAGAACTCAACTTAAAAAATTAAAAAATATATATCTTAAAAAATAATGAATTGGATATTTGAAAGACAAGCAAGTGAATTTCAATCTAGTTTAGTATACAATATTTAAATTAATCAATTTGACTTGAAAGTTTTAAAATTTTAAAAATATTAAATCGAATTTGATTTGAAAAATATTAAGTAAAATGGAGGTTCTCTTTTACTAATAAACACTCATGGTATATGATATAGATTGTTGAGTATGCAGAATTTGCTTTGATACAATAATTCAAAACTTTATAATGCAATTATTGAGTTTGAATGAATTAGTGTTTAGTTGAATGTTTAGATGTAAATTACGATTGATTTTGTGTTACATTTAGTTGTATATATTTTTAAAATTTAATATGTATTTATTAATAGGAAAGTAACTTTTGGATTATTGCATTTATAATGTTTAAAAGAGTTGACGAAGTAAGGCCCTCCATCATCTTACTACCTCATCATTAAAAGCCATTTAGCACCGATGACCCACGGCTACCCAACTATCAGCCCACCCCTCCTTGGCACGACGCTCTAGTGGCTTGTGTGTCAGCAGCAACACTTAAACTAGACATCTCAGCAACACCCACCATTGCTCTGCACTCGATATTTATATGTTCTTAGGATGCACATCTGAATTACCATGTCACTTTAGGCTTCAAATTTCACAAAAGGGAAGCTTTTCCTGCTGAATCTTTTGATTCCTTAAATTCCAGTCACTAATTGTCACTGTCCTTTACATCTTCTACTTGCTTGAATCAAGCTCAAACTCCAGCAGCCATTGTCAGAGGATGGCTATGTCAGGCTTTTGTATGTCTTAAAGCTCTCTCCATGCCACGCTTCTCTAGTCTCTTCACCAACCATGTCCCGAAATTAATTAATTAATACTAACAAGCTCTAATAGCTAAAGAATGGACTTGCGTACAGCACAAACTGGACCTAGAAAGTGAAATAAAGATAGAAATATATGTATAATGAAGACAAATGAACTATCAATTTTATTGGTTTTCTTAGGCCAATCGTATTATAAATCTGACAATACAAAAAAAAAAATATACGTTTGTAGACAAAATAGACTAACTTGACAACCTGAGAAAGGTTATCATCCCATATTAAGAATTCACAACAGCTGAGAATACGCAACGCACCTTTTACCAACTCCTCTCACCAAAAACAAATACCCTCATACATCCATCCAACATTTCAACAGTTTACGCCTATGGACCAAAAACAAATCTTTTGACTGCATGTCAGACGAGTAAGTGTATTCAATTGTAAACTTTGAGTTCACTACGACTTGTCTTTTACCTTGGAATGATTGCTGTTATTCATTATACTTTCATATATCAGAAATGGTTGAATCTCATCGATAGCCACCACCATAAGACTGTTGATTGTAACCACCTGTGCCCATCATGGGGTTGTAAGCACCAGGCATGGTCGGATGCATTTGGCCACCTTGCCCCATTCCCATATTCATGCCCATGTTCATCCCCATCCCCATTCCCATTCCCATGGGCTGGTTTATACCTCCATACCCCATGGCCATTCCTGAACCAGGAGCTCCACCCATCCCCATATTCATGCCCGCATTCATTCCCATGCCAGAATTCATCATGGGATTTGGAGGAGCCCTAAGACCACTTGCAGCAGCCCGGCCCATCCCAGAACCAGATCCCATAGCTTTACCCATAGTAATAGTAGATGTTGCAGGAGCTGTTGTTTGTTTTTCCATTCTCTTTTCCTTCCGATTAATTGCATCAAAATCCACTCCAATGTCTGCCAAAGGATTAGTTTTAGCTGCACACATAAGTTTCATTATGTTAATTACCTCAAGCAAAACAAATTAACAATAATCACCAGAAGAAATTCAAATGTACAATGGGCCAAAACAATGCTAAATACTTACGTCCAGATATATTTAAATTAACTAGCCCTCTACTCAATGTATCTGCCCAGACTGTTGACTTGGTCTCAAATTTGTCCTTGGCTGGTTGTGAAACCAGAGCAACTGACCCCGTTGAAGATGGAGTACCTTGCTGAGAAGCCATAGAAGTGTTTGGTCCTCGTGCATATAGGTTATCCAGGACACCGTTACTTGGTTGAGTAGCAGATACAGTAGAAGCATTATAGGCAACTTGTGAGAAAGGAGCAGTAGAGCCATGTTGAGGCATGAAGTTTCCATTGTTCATATGTGTAGGTGCAATTGCAGAATGAGCAGCTTGTGAGACAAATGGTGTAGTAGATCCCTGCATGGGAAGAAAATTTCCATTGCTAAACTGCTAACTTGGCCCGGTTGCAGTATGGTGTGAAGCTGAGGTAACAGATCCCTGTGTTGCAAGAAAGTTTCCACTGTTAAACTGTGGAGCAGGTGCTGCAGAAATTTGATGTGGAAGCAAGTTTCCATTGTTAAATTGTGTTCCAGATACAGCCGAAGTTGATGGAGCCATGTTTCCACTGGTAAACTGTGGAGCAGGTGCTGCAGAAATTTGAAGTGGAAGCAGGTTTCCATTGTTAAATTGTGTTCCAGGTACAGCCGAAGTTGGTGGAGCCATGTTTCCACTGTTAAACTGTGGAGCAGGTGCTGCAGAAATTTGATGTGGAAGCAAGTTTGCATTGTTAAATTGTGATCCAGGTACAACCGAAGTTGGTGGAGCCATGTTTCCACTGTTAAACTGCGGAGCAGGCACTGCAGAAATTTGATGTGGAAGCAAGTTTCCATCGTTGAATTGTGTTCCAGGTACAGTCGAAGTTGGTGGAACCATGTTTGAGATGGGTGTCATAGATCCTCCATGTGGGAGAAAATTTCCACCGCTAAATTGCGGAGCCTTAGGGCCCATGTTTGGTGCCACTGGAGCAACAGAACCTGCTTGAGAATTGTAATTTCCATACATGTTAACACCAGGATCTGAAGGTTGGGAAGCCAGAGCTGGAAGACCAGCCTGTGCAGCTACAGTAGGTGAAGGCCCGGTTGGTGGGAGGATGTCAGCAAGGATGTCAGTTTCATCATGTGAGATTGACAGTTCCTGTGGCATATTCTGTGAGTTTGTTGAGGTTGGTTGAACATTTGGTGCTGAATAAGTCAAGCCAGAGAAGGTGTCCCCAAAGCCAAAGTTACTTGTTGCATCTTGGGCCACTGCAGAGGGCACTTCAGCACTTTGATTTACAGTAGACTGGAAAGTTACTCCGGAGATAGAAGTCTGTTGTTGTGCTGGCATGGTCTCATTGGGAGAAGGAACAGCCTTGAAAGGAGAATCACCAAATGGATCTCCAAAAGGCTGCATCAAGAGCATATATATATAATTGTGTTCCTAAGATGCCAAAATAATACGTTCCTGACAAAACAATTGTGTTTCAAATGAACTTAAAGATTAAGCATGGCATGCTCAACTTGAATAAGACGTCAGATTAGAAGACCTTCGGAATTACGTAATTACTGTTTTCCATAGAACTCAAAGTCATCCTTTCTCACATCATCTAACATGTGATGATCAATCTTTTCAACCAGCGCATCAGTTTGGTACAATTTTACATCAAATTAGCGCTTATCAGTTGGAACTCCAAAAAAAAAACAGCAATATACGAGAACAATGAAATTGACAAATTGACATAAGACTTCCAGAACTCCTATGAGCAAGGCTATGCAACATAAGCGAGCAAAAAAAGAAATGTTTTCAGAGTCATTCAGGATCAGGACCTTCTACACATCAAATTTCATCGAAGGCCAGAAATAGAAATGATTGAAATATGATTTTAAATGTAAGCATATAACATTACCTGATTAATACCATTAGGTAAGGGTTGTGTTGATGCAAATGTGGATCCAGGAATGCTTGTTTGGGTATCAAATTCAGAGGTGGTGGCAGCAGCAGAACTCGCTGGCATAATGGCCAGTGGATTTGCAAATGAATCAGAAAGAGAGCCAAGTAAATCCATTTCAATATTGTTTGAGGTAGCAGCAACAGCTGGAACAGTAGGAGCAGCTGGAGCAGCTGTACTGGTCAATCCAGCTGCAAAAAAGGTAGTAAACATGAGCTTTTAGTTAAGATAATTGTTAACCATTAATGCAAAGAGTAACAGCTATAAAAGATCCACTTCAATGAATAGAATCTCCCATAACATCAGCCATCTCCTTCTCATAACACTTCCCATTGCACCGCAACGATGAAAAAGGGAACCTAAAACATCCATGGTTAGCACACCATCTGATTATACAAACAATCCAGCATCAACACCACCAAAGGCTATATTAGGCATTTCAATGTAACATAATTCTGATATCAATTTAAAAATAAAAATAATATAATGATTTCTCAAAGACAAATAATGATGCACACTTAGATGCTGATACAAATCTAAGACTTTCTTCATGTTGAAAAATGATTTTTGATGATGATAATCATCATGACAAAATTATAAGTTCTCATAAAATTCAAAAAAGTATAAGCACACAAATATGACTTCAGAAGCTTTCCATACCTGAACTAGCACAACGTGGATCAAATTCGTCAGCCACCTCAACTTCCTGACCTGCAGTAGACACAGCTGTACCAAAAGGAGTGACTATTTGACCATGATTATTGCTTGCGGCTGGAGGGGCAGCTCTAGGAGGAGGTGGAGAAGATAATCCAGGAACAGATGCTGCAGAAGTTTCTCCATTCCTTCATGAAATTTATCCAAATCAATGCAATGTGTGAATGTGAGTAAAATCTGCTCTGCTTTCTTGGTACAAAACTTAATACCTCTCACTGTGAGCAGGACTCCGGGATTCATTCACAGCTTCTTCATAACTTGGAGGAGTAATATTTTGTTCAGAAACTTTCTGCTCAGGCCGCCTGGCAATATTGGGATTTAACTAGTTTAGACCAATGCAATTAAACCTTTATTGTAAAATATCATAAATCTTGAATGCAAATAATATGATTTACCTCTCATCCTGAGATTGATCTTCAGCTTTAGCACTGCCACTGCAGAAAATGAAGCACTAATAAGCCATCCTCGTGTGATGAAGTCATGAAAACATGATGCTCAATGCACATTAAGTTTACAAGAGAAAACACAAGTTTATGAGCAAAAAATCAGCTACTTTTGAAATCCTATTAATACATCAGCACACCCTACTCAAAGTAGCTCTTACCTCTTACTTGAGGTCATTACCTGTAGACCTCTAATTTTTCATATACCAGCTAAATCTTATGCTCATTGGGCTTCAAATTGGCTATGGCTAAATATTATTGTTTTTTTAGTAATCAGTATTCATGATCTAATATCAGGATCAAGGTTCAGCTAAGTTGAATTGAGGAGTCGTGATTCATAATCTACAAATAAACCACTTCACTCATCCAAATCTTAAACTTTCACATTGTAGCTCAAAAGACTTTCTAGATTCTAACATATGTTATGTGATAAATCTTCATACTGAATCACTAAATTAAAGAATTACTTTCCAATTGACAGTCTCGCACTTCCAGCTTCACTCTTTCATGAAAGTTTCACATGCACATGTAGAAAGAAATGCAAAAAATCTCAACAGATAAGAGTCTTCATAACTTCTTAAAATGACTCATATCTAAATGAGATAATGAAAAGCAACATGTAACAATTTTTGTTTTCACAGACAAAATAAAACTGCAAAGCCAATAATAGTGGTAGAAAGTGATTGGCAAAAAAGTAGAGGCAGTACCGAGATGAAGATTGACCATCATCATCATAACCTTTATCAGAATTTCTGCTTCTTGAGCCATAATCATCAATGTTTTGACTTCTTCCCTGGTATTCATCATCTTTGTAACCATCTTTGCTGTAGTGGTCCTCATTATCTCTTCCATAATGATCTCCATTACGACCATATGAGTCACCATATCTCCCATAGTGATCATCATCCTTATAGTTGTAGTCTCGTTCTCTCCCATAGCCATTTCTATCATCATCCCTGCTTCCATAACGACCTTCATAACGGTCATCATCATATCTATCACCATATGAACCAGGCCTGTACATTCCACCCGCTGATGTATTGCGAAACCTAAAAAATTTGCATATGTTATTATCTGAAGTAAATAAATTTCTTTTAAAATGTTAAGTTCCATCGAGTTGTATTATGTTTCTTTCTATCAGTAATCACTAAGATAAAAAGAAGAATCATGTTCTAAATGCTGTAAAGTGAACAACTAGGATATCTCACTAGGAAACCAATGATGCAAGACACCAAATGAACGAACATCATAATTCTACATGACTTGGTTCACATAAAACTCACTTATCCCGATTAGCCGCAGCTTTTTGTCTGACTTCAGTGATTCTTTCTTTATCATTGACAAGGACTACAAGACTCTGTGATTTCTTTCTTACATTGCTACCCTGGTCTCTTCCACTGGAATCAATGTATTGGAAATCTGACAATCTCTATATGCAAAAGAAAAACAATATTATTAAAGGTGATCAGAAAAAGCTACTATGCATACACTTCAACAAATATGGTTCAAAAATAGCAGTAAACAAGAAGAAGAATACCGATATGTGATATGCACGTTCCCTTATCTCATCTATGACACGCTCTGATCCATGAGCAACCAGATACTCCAAAACAGTCAAACCCTGTGCCAGGCACAAATACATAATAATTATACATTCAAGTTAAAGCAACATGATGGAAAGAGAAGTTGCATGCTGAGTAATGTGGCACGAATATTAGAATATCAATTGTCCACATTGTCCATCATGAACTTCAACTAAGAGTCTCATTATGACTAACAAAGGAATGACATGCAGGATATTAAAGAGCAGATACACTTACTTTTTGTAGAATACAACACATTAACAAGCGCATGCAACTCAAGGAACAAGAAAATGCACAGAAAAAGTACATACCTTGTAAACATGCCGCCAGTTCTTGCCAGTATCATTTATTCGCTTCCAGATGACTGCCATTATCATCTGGTATTCATGACTGCATTGGATTTTAAAAAATTTTAATTTCTTACATTAAAGTTCACAATAAAAAGAATCAATAAAATAATAAGCCCAGCTTACTAATTTCTGCTAGCCTGTGCAATATCTGCCAGGAGAGTTCCATGAGGACCCCAAGGCTCATTACTAGTCGCATCAAGAACCTGAAAGGTGAGGAAACACAGATAACACTTCATAAAAGCCTTGCACAGTCATGGTAACTTAACATCCATTTCATGAGCATAATAAACTTATCATCCTCGGTTGCAGCTATAAAAGAAGAAAAAGACCTACCTTCTGCTCTATTCCAGGAACTTTAAGCACTTTTTTATTAACCTCTCTTTTACTGCAACAAAAGCATGAAGAAGACACCATTAGCCAAATATATTTTTACAACACATGAACTCAGCTGGCCTAAAGTTAAACCGGTTTGAGTCTTTAAAAAAAAAGTTACATGTCAATGCCATAATTGTGACACAAACACCTCGATTTTTTAACAGAACACTTTCCCTCAGATTGTAAATGTACTGAGGCAAGTCATATACTAAAACAAATGCTGATACTGAAGCAGTAATCAGACTTACATGTCTCTAACAGTTTGATCAAACACCTTCTTCATTCTCCCAAGAAGTGATCTCTATGGTTGTACCAATCACACCGTCCTACTCAAAAATCCCTTAGTTGACCCGTTCGAATCAAGCCTAACTGATCAGAATTCACAATGAAAAAAATGACGTAAATGATTCAGATGAAATAAATCATTTGAAGGGGAAAACTCATAGAGACATTACTCGAGCATTTCTAAGATTTCGGTTAAACCAACAAAGCTCCACTAAATATATCATAGCAAGGAATCTACAACTCATTCTAAGTAATCAAGTTCTCAAATTCAATAAATTGAATTCCCCTCAAAATTCAGTAGCATATAAACTTAAGTCACAAAAGCTGCAATCTTTCAAGATGCAGGAAGAGCATTTTCTGTAACAGATTAACCATCAACCTCATACTCTCTGAACTACCATTCGTTACACTACCAAATCAGATAAACCAGGGGAAAAGAACCTATAACATGAAATTGTGAGAGAATTCAGCTCATGTAACAGATAAATTCATTAAATCAACAATAGATCCTGAAGCAAATAATACCCATCAAGCAAAAAAAAAATTCAAAAGCCAGAAACCTATATCAAGGACATAATCCAAGCCCTAACAGGAATTCAGATAAAACTAAAGCTTGATTCTCTTGATTTCTCCACAGAACCAGAAATAAATTGAAGAAAAAAGACCAAGCTTCAAATAAATAAATCAAAGTTATAAAGAAATAAAATAATACAGATCAAAAAATGAAGAAACCCGAAAAAAACCCAGATCTAAGGGTGAAAAAACAAGATCATACCCAGATCTGAAAGATGGTTTAATAGCTTAATTTGATGCCGACAGAGTCAGACCACGAAAATAGAAATTTTTTAGGGAGACAAAGGACAAGCACAAATGGCTTAATAATAGCTCCCCGATTATTATTATTATTATTATTAATTTAGCATTATTCATAATAATTACTAATTTATTTGCGTGAATAAAATATTAACTTGGGTGTTCAAAAAATAATAATAATAACTATTGATTTGGCAGCTGTCTAGGCGTTGTCTCTTTGGTGTTCCTCTGCTGGAATAATTCATTATTCTATTTCCCTATTTTTTT
>CANYBF011178129.1:0-24494 GCA_948192965.1 Dalechampia spathulata | reverse complement strand
TATTCTCAGCGTTTGTCATTTGATAAACGTAGGTACCGAGCCCACGGGAGAGCCGTCAGGAAAGGAATAGAGGTCGTCAGCTGAGACAGAGCGATCTCATTTTGGTACGAGGACTTCGGTGGCAAACTCCAGCTCTTTTTGGTGTCTGTGTAGCGTGTGTATAGTTAGCGTGGCAGTAGTTATGTTAGTACGGTATCCTGTATAGCTTTTGGTGGTTTGATTGTATACACTCACTATATGTATAACTGGTTTTATTTATATGAGATTTAGGATTTGCTTGTTAATGATTATGTTTACGTTTGGGTGTATGAATGGGAATGGATCCCGGGTATTGAATGTATGCTTGTCACGTTGTTTCCGCAGCACAACCACCATTAGGCTTAGAACGTGTCCCCATACGACGTCTTTTCGAGGCATCCCTGACGGTACAGGCACTGGTTCTCTACAGGGAGCCGCTATCTGTGTCGTGGGAGCATGTCTACCTGGGTATGGGCCGGGTGTTACACTTAAACTCGTTTGGAATCAAGATTAGAAGCTAATCTTTATTGGTGAGTATGGAATGCTTCTTCCTTTTCTCATTTTCCTTTGATTTCTTTCTGGATTTATGATTTTTGCTTGATTTTTCATTGATTGGCTTCAATCATGAATACTGCAGTAGCATTCCTAGCTTAATCGTAGCTAGAATGATATGTGATAGTCATATATTTGCCTAAATTTTTTATTTGATTCATATTTTTTCTTAAAAATTTGATATACTTTGATTTTCACTCGTTACATATTATGCATAACCATCTATATGCACCACACATAGCCTATTTATGGTACACATCATACTATGTGTAGTGCATATAGTTATCTGGTTTTCATTTTTTTTTATGATTTTCATTCATTTTCATTTGTTTTTTTTTATGTTAATCAAAGTTTCTAGTCATATTAGTGATTTCACAGTAATCCTAATGATCTTAATTCATCATACATTGATGCAATTGAATTAATTTTTGCTTTAAAGTTAATTTTCAAGTTAAATGCTTTTTTAATTTGATGTTTTATTGCAATTGATGTTATTAGATTTGAATTAGATATATTTATTATCTCTAATTGATGTTTAAAGGATATTAGAGTCCTCTAATCTCATTTTCTATGATCGATTTGGTTGATTTTGCCATTAAATCAAGGATTTGCTTATTTTCTTAATTAAATGCCATTTAATTGTGTTTTCTTTGTCACTTAATATGATTTTGCTTAATTGAATGTTGATTCATTTCTAAGTGATACTATATATTATCTTAGAATCTTCCAATTATGCTTTTAGTTGATTTTGCCTAAAATTGATTACTTTTTCATGATGTTCACAACCTGACACGTGTTTATTGTTGCATTTTTATAAGTATTATCATTACATTCATTGGACTTTAGCCCTTGATTCATGCTTTCACATGGCATTGGATTGGTTATTTGTGTCCTACATTTCATTAGTTGCTTACGTTTATTTGCTTTTTTACATTTTCCATTCATTCATTTTAGCTCATGCTGTTTAAGGCTACTTTCCTAAGTGCAGGAGATGTTGCTTAGCATCTTGAATTTTGTATCATTGAAGATCTTTTATAATATAATAGGCTTCTATTTTATTTTCCTGGCATATATGATTTAACTTTATTTCATTGTATATCCCCTATCTTTATCTTTCCCTTTCTTCGGGGGCCATTATTAATTTTCATTTGTACTGCTATGCGTTATTATGCCATTTTGCATGTTTAATCATTGCTATATGATGTATGCTATGCCATGTCATACTTATGCCATACCATTTCAAATGTCAAACCTATGCCATGCTATTTCATATGTCATGCATATCCCATGTCATCTCCCATATGCCATGCTTATGCCATGTCATTTCTTTCATATATCATGCCTATGCCAAGTCATCTTTTATAAGTCAAGTCTATGCCATGTCATCTTTCACATGTCATGCTTATGCCATGTCATCTTTCACATGTCATGCTTATGCCATGTCATCTTTCATATGTCATGCTTATGTCATGTTATCTTTCACATGTCATGCTTATATCATATAATATTTCATATATCATATCTATGTCATGTCATCTTTCATATGTTATGCCTATGCCATATCATGTCATCTTTCACATATCATGCCTATGTCATGTCATCATTTACATGTTATCCTTATACCATGTCATCTTTTAGGTATCATGCCTATGTCATGCTTATGCCATATCTTTTCATATGCTATGCTTATGCTATATCATCTTGCATACTATGCCTATGCTATGTTTTATTTATCATGATTGCTATATTATATTTCCATGACATGATTTCCATATCATACTTGCTATGCTATCACGTTGTATCCTTATTTCATATTTATGAATATTTTCTTTCCTAAGATAAATAACTCGACTAAAATGGTAAAATCAAACTTGAAACTCTAAGAGAATAGAGCTTACCATTCAAACCCATCTCTAAAAGGTTTGACTTAGCACTCATGTTATAGGTTAGTTAAACTAAATCTAAAACCATATGATGGTAACTCCATCTTGTGACTCTTTTGATTTTATTCCATTCCTCAAGGTAGCCCATCGAGAAGATTGTACTTTTGCTCTAATCGAGCTCCCGGTTTATACATCATAAGCCTCACTTTGGGTTGAGATGAAGCCCCACCAATAGTAGCAACTCCACTAGGGACCTATGATGAAAGAGTGGTATCATTGAAATCTTAGAGTTTTATATCGATTTTCCTATTTTAGTTGGGTTGGTTGTATTGCATATCATATACATAGTTTGTGTTTATACATCACCATTGATCCTATGTTAAACCAGTGATTGTAGGTAAGTGAGTACCTTAGACTCCATTTGACTCATCATGAAAGCAAGTCTGCCTTCAACATTTACTACCTTGTACTGAGGACTGTTAATGATTCCTTGAATAGATAGACACTAGGCATAGTCCTATATCAATGATTCCATTTAGTTAGATAGGTTTTGGACAACATGGTAGGGGACCTTAGCCTATTTTTACCACATTAAAGCCTATGTAGCTAACCATAGCAACATTCCCAAACTAGGACCCTTTATTTACATGCTATATGGATCTAAGCTTTATCACATCAGTGGATTTGCCTAAATCTAGCTACCTTTTCTACCTTGTATTGCTCTACTAAGAGTTAAAGTCCTTTCATGATCTTGTATTAGTTACATAAACTCATGCCTATTCCAATAACATTCTCTTATCATAATAATATAATCATATCGTCTTGCTTTGCTAAGAGTTAGAATCCTTTCATGATTCTGTGTTGCTTGCATAACCTCATGCTTATTCCATTGTCATTCATTTATCATAGCAATATTATCATATCAACATATTATCAAATTTCACCATAATCCCTTATATGATCGGGCAATGATTGTCCTTTTGCTTACCTCATATGTTAAGAGTATCATACCTCAAGTTTCCAGAGTAACCTTGAGCTAGTATCCTACCTAACAGATTTTGGACTAACCAATCTTCATGGAGGTATAAGGGTAGCAAGGAGTGTTGCAGTGTGCTACATGTTCACTAACCTTTTTGTGTTTTCTGTCCAACATGCATACATGTATGCCCATGCATGATTTTTCATTAATCGCTTTCTTTTGTAGCCATAACATTGGATGTTTCCTAGCATAGGTCATGCATACATCCTACATGTTACATCATGTGCATCACATACAATCACATATGCATACATATGTAACTATATTAACTTTCTCTATTATGTACAAACCATGTCAGACTTATAGCCTGCGCAGAATGTTGCATCTCCATCATACACTTTTTGCTTGATGCTTGATGATACCTCATTTGTTGTTATTCAATAATTGATTGATTAGTCAATGGTCAAGCTTTTATCCAATGATTTCAAGACTCTCCTATAATAACAGATCTAAGAAGCTCTTAGTCCTAGAGATTTCATCACCTCACTAGCTCCTATAAAGGATAAGAGGAAAGTAGTCAACTTGTATGATACTAAGATGGATGATGAAGTCTCACTCCATATGCATGATGTCAGTAAGTCTGAGATTTTTTCCTTAAAACAAAAGATATAACAGTTATAGTATATCATGATGACCAAAGGAATGGGGTTTGATTTGGATTTTAATGAGTTCTCAGTCCTGGCTATCAAGGGCTTGCCTATTAAGTTCAAGCTCTCGGATGTTCCTAAGTACAATGGGGTTGGGGATCCAAAGAATCATCTAAAGACCTATATGATGATAATGAGTATTATAGACTTATTAGATGAGCAGATAGTCCAACTCTTCTTTATCTCACTAGAGAGACTAATACTAGTCTGATATCACAATCTCAACAAAGCAACCATGACCCAGTGGAAACCTCTTTGCACTACTTTCTGCAAGTAATATGAGTTCAAATCCCATTTTGATGTCACTCTGCTATATATAAAGATGGTGAAGCAAAAATTTAATGAGTCTTTTATGGGGTGGATGGATAAGGCTATGTTGGTCAAACATAAGCCATCTAAGTCATATATGATCAATAAGCTTATTATGGGGTTACTGCCAATGTACTAAGATCAGCTGAAGTATCAAACTTTTCATACCTTCAAAGACATCTGCTTAGTCAATTAAAGGATTGAGTAGACCAAGGGGTTTAGGAAGAAGGATCCTTCCTTCATTAAACCCAAAACCACCATATACACCCAAACATATAATAAATCTCACTACAATAATACCTTCTAAATACCAAATCCTACATTATGAAACACTACCTAGTCCTAAAGGTACTCAAGTCTTGGGATGTTGCTTTCTAAGGTCTTCGAGCATCTCTTAAAAGCCAAACTCATTAAGTCACTTGAGTCAAATTTTTAAACACCACCCTCAACCTCAGTAGATACTAAAACTTACTACCATTACCACCAGCATCATGGTCATAACACTGATGACTGCTGCTCTCTCAAGCGGGTCATTAAGGATCTCATAGATTTAGGTGAGCTCAAAGATCTTAAGAAATTTAAACCCTCTATTAAAATAAACATATTGCCTAACTACCACAAAGCCAATCGTACTTACATAATCCAATTAGGGTTTTTAGAATCCTTGGTTCTTAACTCCTTCTCTCCTTTAATAGTGAGAAGATTGCTCGACTTCCTTTTATTAGCTTTCAGCCTAATAGTGGGTTCAACATTAGCACCATCGATATATGGTATGATAGTTTAGAGGATGAGTCTACAACTACTTAGAATTCCTCTAAGTCTAAATCAATAGAGGTTCAGAAGTTAAAGAAAAGTAAGTTGGTTGGAACTCCCAAGGTAGCCAAGCCATTACCTAAAGCTCCCAAGCAGCAAATGGGATTAGGTGCAAATAAGATATCCTCTTAAGTTTGTAACATGACTTGAAGTGGTAAGGTGTTTACTCCTCTTAATCTCAAGAAGAAGTCAGAAGCTCCAAAGAAGTTGATTGAGACTAGACCCATCATGAATGAAGCTAGTTCAAGCAGTGCTCTAACTCGACAACTTAGTGATAAAGGTAAAAAGGTTGCTCAGCCTAAGAATGTAGTTATCAAGTAGTTGAAGAAGATGCATGCTGACATTAGTATCTGGGACTTGGTGTATCTTCCTAATAACATCAATAGGCCATTGTTAAAGCACTCTTTAGCATGATCTATATTGCACTAGAAGATTAAGTTTTCATATAACAAGGGTGTGATTATTATTACCATTGATAATAAGATTACCTTGGCCTGTATTAGAGAGGATGTCCTTTTCATGACTAGTTTTCATATTGCCATAATCAAAGAACCTAAGTCATACTCGTACCAACCGAGTCTCATAATGGAGAAGATGCTACGCAACATGAACTTTATACCTGACAAAGGTTTTGGCTGGTACCAGTAGGGTTCGATGGAGTTCAATATCACTACAGCTATATGGGAGGAGAGATGTTGCATTAGGTTTGATCTGTATACTTCGGATAAGCCAAAAGAGTGTAAGATGGTTGCCTTTGTCCAGCGACAGATGTAGTATGATCAAGCTTCTGAGTTACCTAACTTGGATGACTTTTTTAGTCAGTCTTTGGTGATGTTTATGACCTGTCAATCTTGGAAGTATGCAAGAAGGTCATTGCTACTTCTTCCACCATCAACCTTGATAATAAGTTTTAGATTTTTGATCGTGTTGCTAATATCACCACCGCCCACCTCAAGTTAAAACCTATCATAGTTACCAAACTAGAGACCAAGCTGTACAATTTGGATATAGGGGATCTACTTCTTTAAAAGGTTTATGAGGACATTGCCACCTTAGTAGATAATACTTTTGATATGCTTTTATATGAGGATAATGATGTCCCTATCTTTATATTTTTTAATGATGATGTAATCCTTTCAAAATTTAATGCAATGGAAAATAGTTTTGCTTATGTTTGTTATGTGTATTCTGATGGAATTGTGCATGAACATGAGCATTACATGAAAATTTTTGACATTAATGCATCACCCATAGAAATTGTTAACATTAGCATAGATGATAGGCTCTATCCTCTTTATATTGCATCTAACTTAACCTCTGATGAGAGAATAGAAACCATCAAAGTGTTGAGACAACATATAAAAGCCTTTGCTTTAGGATATAAAGACATGTTGGGTGTCTACAGAACTCTGGCGAAACATAGAATTTTGATCAAGCCTAAGTTCAAGCTAGTTAAGTAGCAGTTGCATCAACTCGGACCAGAATGGGCTTAAAAAGTAAAGGAGGATACCTAGAAGCAATTGGATGCTAATTTCTTTAAAGTGGTTGACTATCTTGAGTGCTTGGCCAATATGGTTCTGGTTCTTAAGAAATATTTGTAAGATCAGGGTCTATGTAGACTACAGAGATCTAAATAAGGCATGCCTAAAAGATGATTTTTCTTTGCATTACATTGATGTACCAGTCAATAGTGTAGCTACTAGTGCCATGCATCTATTTGCTAATAGGTTTTCTAGGTATAATCAAATTCTCATGGCTATCGTTGATAAGGAGAAGATAACTTTCATTATGGAATGACAGACTTATTGCTACAAGGTCATGCCCTTCGATTTAAAGAATGCAGGTGTTACCTATTAGAGGACCAAAATAACCTTGTTGCATGATTAATCCATAAAGAGGTTAAAGTCTATGTGGATGATACAATGGTGAAGTCTCCCACCAAGGAAGAGCATCTGACTGCTCTTGATAGATTCCTCATGCTGGTTGAGAAGTATGAGCTCAAACTGAACCTAAAGAAGTGAACTTTTAGGGTGACATCCGATAAGATGTCAGGTCATATTATTAATTAAAGAGGTATTGAGGTAGATTTTGATAATTCAAAGTTGATTTATGAGATACCTATTCATAGAATTAAGATTGAAGTCAGGGGATTCCTAGGATCACTCCAGTACATCAACAGGTTCATTGTTAAGCTCACTACTATATATAAGCTTATCTTTAAGCTTTTGAGGAAGCACTAGCCTTTGGTTTGGGATGAGAATTACTAGTTTGCATTTGAGAGGGTGGAGCATTATCTCTTTAACCTATTGATCTTGTAACCACCTCAACCGGAGAAGCCACTGTTACTCTATGTAGCCTTGGAAGAGGAGAAGGCAGTGGATGCTTTGGTTGCTCAGAAGAATAAAGCTAGAGTTAAGCATATCTTTCATTATCTGAGCAAGAAACTGTTATCAATAGAATGCAAGTACAACATTATTGAGAAGCTATGCATGGCTATGGTCTAGGTCACTAAGAAGCTTAGCCATTACTTCCAACCATACTAAGTTTAGGCGATCTCCAAGGTTAACCCTATGAAGTACTTGTACAAGGCTCCTTCATTAGTAAGGAAGCTTTTTAGGTGGTTAATCTTGTTATCAAAGTTTGATGTGTAGTACATCACTAAGAAGGTGATCAAAGGCAAAGCAATTATTGATTTTTTAGCATCCAAACCGATGGATGACTTTGAAACTTTTAAACTAGACTTCCCAGATGAGCACTTAGGGGTAGTTGATGTTCAAAAATGGCAGTTGCACTTTAATGGCATGATCCAAAAAAGAGGTATAGACATAGGGGTTATGCTAATCACTCCCGAAGGTGAACTTATTATGTTTTCAAAGCGGCTGAGCTTCCTAGTCACCAATAATATGGCTGAGTATAAAGCATGTTTATTCAGGCTCGAAGTATTGCTAATGGTCAATGCCCAAGAAGTGGAGGTATTTGGTGATTTGATGCTTATCATTCACTAGTCCATAATCGAGTGGGACATCAAAGAAGAAAGGCTTATGCCTTATGCTGAATACATGAAGCTCATGATTTGCAATTTTAGCTCATGTAAGTTTGTTCATACTATGCATGATGAGAATCAAATGGTTGATGCTTTAGTCACACTGTCTTTAGTATGTGAACGATTATAGTGTCAAGTTTAGCTTGTGATCATTGAGCAGTCAAGGATTCCTATGAGGGAGAATGAGTTATGGTGCTACACCAGCAAGATGAGACTCCATGGTATACTTATATCATGAATTTTCTGAGAATCAGTGCTTATCTGAAGGAAGCTAACAAGACTAATAAGCTAGCTTTATGGAGGCTAATGGCTAACTTTACTTGGCATTAGGGTGTTCTCTATAGAAGAACAGTTGATGGTCTGCAACTTTGATGCATATCGGGGAGGGAGATTGAAATAGTAGTGTATGTGGGTCTCACATGAATGGATTCACTCTATTAAGAAAGATCCTGCATCAAGGGTATTTATAGTTTACCATAGAGATAAACTACATATAGTTTATGCAATGATGTCATGAGTGTCAGATTCATGGAGATCTATGTCAAGTACCACTAATCAAATTGTAGAATTTAATGATGCCATGACCTTTCTCAGCTTAAAGAATCAAAATTATGAGTGAGATCAATCCTAATGCTTCTAATAAGCATCGATACATATTGGTGGGTGGAAGTAGAATCCTATAATAAACTGGGGGTAAAGTAGGTTGTAAGGTTTATAGAGAAGAATCTCATATACCGGTATGAGATACTACATCATTTAGTATCCAATAATAAAGCATAGTTCCAGGGCCAAGTGATTGATTTGCTAGAGAGATATGAGATACTACATCATTTAGTACAGGGATTGGTATAAGCAGTTACCATTTGCTTTGTGGGTTTATAGAACCACTACAAGAAGTCTTATGGGTGCTACCTCCTATTCTTTGGTTTACAAGATAGAAGCCGTATTGCCAGTCAAAGTGGAGCTGAACTCACTTTGAGTTGTTCTAGAAGCTCAGTTATCAGAGGCTGAGTGGAAGAGGGCTAGATATAAGCAATTGGTTGTTATTAATGAGAAGCAGTTGAAGGCTCTTTATCATCTATAGCTTTACAAGAAGCATATGGTGAATGCATTTAATAAGAAGGTCAAGCCTATTGTCATACAAAAAGGTGATTTAGTATTGAAGCAAGTTAGATTGGTTATCCACAACCTGCATGGGAAGTTCAGACCTAACTAGGAGGGCCCATTCCTTATTAAGAAGATTTTATCCGAAGGCATTGTCTGTATCTCAGACTTGGAAGGTAATAAGTTCTCTGAGCCTATCAACCTCAATCGACTAAAGAGGCATTTTATCTATAACAAAAGGTAAAAAAAAAGATCAATATAAAATGATAGTTTGGTGAGATAAAAACCTGCATAGGCGGCTCATGCAAAAGTTAATAAAAAATAAAAAATGATTACTTAATGAGTAGAAAATCTGCTTGGGATAACTTATGCAAAAATTAGAGTTCTTAAAAGCAAAAAGAGAGCGTTAAAATAATTGATAATAAAATCTTGCATGGGACTGGTCAATGATAGGGATTAGGTTTGATGCATATTGGGTCTTCTGTGCTACTTTCAATATTTTTTCATGCAAATGTTTTAATCTCATTAATACAAATGAAACACATGTTCATAAACTTAGGCATAAGTAATACTAATTTCAAATATAAAACACTATCTTTCTTTGCTGTATATAATTTTATTATCTAACAATTTATTCAATGCGAAATCCTTTGTGCGGCACAGCACCCATAACTTATACTCATTGACTATAACAAATCCAGTTCTAGGGATCTCTACTAGCACAATCTTACGATGAGGCTAGGTTCTATCCATATGCTCCAAGAAGTAGGACAACAATCATCCTCCCTCAAACTCTATCAATTGAGAGATAGTCTATTTATGGTCATACTGATGATAGACTTTTGTAGGACTGTAGTGAGTGTAGAATATGAATCCCGACATTAAAATGTACTCTACATACATCTTCACAGTCACATGCTATATATGCTACTAAGGATAGGTCCACCTGACCTCAATCTCTAGGAAGGCCTTCATTCACCCGATCCAGTAGTTGAATGTTAGCATCCTTACCTCGTTGATCAATAATTAGAGCAACTCATTGAATTGAAAACCTAAAGGGGTAGTTTAGGTAAAAGCTAAGGTCTAAAGCAAAATTAGATAGCCCGATGAGCCAAAAACCTCATAAGAAATAACTATTGCTAAGGTGTCCAGTTTGACCTCACCTTACTCTATCCAAACCAAGGATCGTCTCTCCTACAATCATCAAAAAAGGGGCCTGACCCTACTCTATCTAGTCCATCACTGGACCAATCATCAAATCCCAATGGTCAAATGAGTCGATAAAACATAAACTATACTAATAGTCTGAAATACTTCAGCCATGAAGTCATCAGCATATGGATGCACAACCAGAAGATAGCAACAAGATCTATAGAGCCCTCTAAAGTCAATAATGACCTCGTTATCATTAGGTTAATATCCAATGCTTTAATCAGATAAGGGATCACCTCTCCAATAGGCGACCACATACTATAAATGACTCTAAGGATAGTAGCAAACTCCTCATACATCAGATATAGCTCCACGTGTCCAAATTGGAAGACATGGGTCATTGAATCCTAGAACTATATAGCAATATGCAGAAAGGCAGTGTGGATGGAGACCTATTAGAATGTCTTCAGATGTTAGAGTCTGAATTCGCTCAGTCGGCTCCATTAAGTATCACACCACTAGCGGGAGAAGGTGCAAAAAATAAAGAGTGATTGTTGAGTGAGTGTCTATTCCTGCACAGAAGAATAAACAAGTTATATTTTAGTAAAGAAATATAATGCATAATATTCTTGTAGAAGAGTAACTACTACAAGTATTTTAGGTTTCATTATCAAATCCAAATGGTATAGAGTTTAAGCAGTCGTCTATTCTCAATATTCGTACACCACAACTTGAGTGTATTAAGCCTTAATGCTAGGCTGTGCTATTCTATCCTACGTCCTAATACAAAAGATATAGAGTTTTGACACCATGTATATAGTATCTGATGTCACATCTGCTCTAGGCATCATCATCTCTTGATTGCTCCTCATCTGAACTGGGACTGTTAGGGACCTCAATGTTATATCGCTCTAGGCACACTATTAGTCGAATGATCTCTCTGCCCATCTACTCAGTCATCTAAGCATAGCAATCTTGCTTCTCTCGCTCTATGCACCGACTTGTCTGCATTAACATAATTATATAGGTATATAGGTCATGCATCCATGCATAAGCATCATGAACATAATCATAATAGATACTTACCTGGACGTCTAGCATCTCAAAACTGTGGTAGCGATGCAAACCCATCAACAACCTTATAGCATTAGACATGGCATTCTGAGGCACCTGCATAGGGCAAGCACATGTCAGATCGATAAAATTAGTAGCATGCTAATGCACTTCATCTACTCATATGAATGGTGTTTGATGAATCGAACTCGATCTCATAAAATGAGTATACTTCATGATTAACATTTATATTATTACTTAGATATCACATTGTTAAATTGATAGTACAAAATTGTAAATACATAAATTTTATAATTATTTAAAAATTTAACAAAATTATAAACTCAAATAAAATAATGTCAAGATAAAACAAATTCTAATTGTTAAACTCATTTACAAAATCAATTATAATTATTATTGTGATTGTTTCCATTTGAAAAATATTAATAACACATTACTTCATAAATAAATATAATAATTCTTGTTATTGTTGTTCAAAAATAATAAAATACTATGAATAAAAAGATTGAATTAACCCTTGATTTTAATATGTTTATAAAATTTATTTTTATAGTTTAATATTAATTAATATACATATGTATATGACATTTTATTTTTTTGTTATAATTAATTAATTCATAAATAAATCAAATTGTAAATAAATCGTAATATCCAATTTTTCGTAATACGTAAATCAAAACTGACAATTAGACAATAGGTACATACATTAAATTATTTATAACGCATTGATGAGAATAACAATTTTCTACTTTATTTATGTATTGATAATATAAATTAATTTTATCAATTACTGTATAATAATAATTCTAATGTATACTTTGTTTCAATAATTATTCGATATTTTTTATTATTTGATGAATTTTATTAATTTTAATATTTTACATAATAAAAAGAATATAAAGAATCGACAATTGTCAATGAAAATGAGAATAAAAAAAGAACATAAAAAATAATTTTAAATTTCATTCTGTAAATTTATAAATATTTAAGGATTCATGAATAATAAAATAAATATGAAAATTTTTAAAAAAATATCAAACGAAAAAAATATATTATGTAAATATTAAAAGTTATAATATAATTACTATTAAACTTTTATGTTATGAAAAATAAATGACTCTACTAATAGAAGCATATTTTTTTAATAATATTGTTTTTTAAAAAAATATGAGATGCATTTCAAAATATTTATTTACAAAAATATTGAATGATTTTTATTATACTTACATTATAATAACCTTTTTATATTTATTTTGTTATATCATTTTCATATCAATGCGAGAAAAATGTTAAAGGATTTTTGCCATACAAATTGAATTTGATGGACTTCAGTGTGAATATGATATTCGTTGAGGGACCATGGACCTAAATTACCTTTTTTATTTAGATAGTTATGATTCAGCTTGGATTCATAATCAGTTGGGTGGCCAGTGATTTTTGTGACTGTTTATATAAATATGGAGAAATCCTTATAGGGAATAAAATGGGTTTACATACAAATTTTTTCAGCATGGATTTACATAATACTATAAAAGGAACTTGTTCATAGCCAAGAAGTTGCGGGCTTTAGTAGTCGCAGACAAGCAAATCAAAGGCATTTCATTAATAGGATGCTATTAAAACTGGTGGGTATCCTATCTTCACCATTATAGGACTTTTAACAACGTGCCCCATCTGTGCATTCCATACTCCTAAAAACACAGTAATCAAAATAGCTTGATACAGTTATCATCGCCGTGAATCCTTTCTCTTCGTTCTGCTGGTTGAATGCAATGCTCATTGGATTGACCTTGATTGATATTTCTTTAGGAGAGTTGACACTAACTGTATATGTGCTTGAACTAATCTCTATGTTCTTTAGAGTTCTAGTTAGTATTATATGGTTCTGAAGATCTTAACAATTTTGTTAAATACCCTTCTTTATTGAGAGTCTCTTAAATAGAGAATAAATTTGATTTACATTTTAGAAAAATATCCTTGTATGAAAAACTATATACATCTTAAATAGACATTTGACTAGCTAGCTTTAATACTATTTATGGAAGTAATAATTACAAAGATATAATGAACATACTAACGGATCAGGCACGATGACGAATGGATAGTTGAAGTCCAACAAACTAGTATGGGCTGATGAGCAGCTGAATGAATTATTTAACACTTTGACCTTGGCGTCGCTATAGCCAAAAGCGCACAAAAAGATCAAGTAATCATTGTGGTTTAAATCATAAACCAACCCTCGATTAGTTGCAGTATTTGGCATAATATGACCTGAACCATAATTCAAAGGGGTTGCCTCAAAACTAGTCTAACAGCATGGGGCTTCCGTTGTTATTACTGGTTTTTGCTGAAACACCACAAACATATGACAATCAAGACTATTCTATGTATAGTTTGTATAAATAATGATAGAAGATGCAAATACCAGTGGTCATACACTACAAAAAAAAAAAACCTGTTTAGCGATGAAACTTACCATAGCTGAAAGACTTAATGACGGTTTGGTGATGAAAAATTAATCGTGGTTATATCAATTGTTGCTAAAATAGGGGCGACAGAATAACAATGGATAAGGATGGAACATATGCCGTCACTAAATGGTGATGGAATTGAGATGAAATATATTCGGTCTCTATTTCAAGATGGATTGAAATGGACAAGTATCATCTCTAAATAGCGACAGAATAGCAACGGTACCAGTTTATCATTATATAGAGATGAAAGATTTTCGTTTCTATCTATTGCTAAATAGCGAGAATGATTAACCATCTCTATCTGTCACTAACTAGTGATAACTTTTATTCCATCTCAATCCATCATTATTTAGCAATAGTACACTTTCCGTCACAACTAGTCTCTAATGTTCCATCGCTATTTTGTCATAATTTTTAAATTTTAATTTTTTATAATAATTATTTAATTATAATTATTAATTTAGTAAAATGAAATAAAAATATACATAAAATTTAAAATAATATAACTTGAAAATGATATTATTAATAAAAATTTTAATTTTTAAATTTTAAATATAATATTAATTTTTTCAAATTATGTAAAACCCAACAACATTTCCTTTGTAATTTAAATATATTCATTATTTAATACTTATTAAAATAACATTTATATAATTCAAAATCACAATCTCACTCTTCACTCTTAAATATTCACAATATAACATAGTCATCCATAGTAATAATTTGCATGAAATTCATCATGATAATAAAGTTTAAATCATTATAATTTATTTGATAATAATTAAAAAATGAATGAATATATGAAATAGGAAGAAATATACTATGATAGGTCAGTAAGATCGTCATCAAGTGGACGATTAATACGGTTTAGATGTAATGCTGGATCTGATGGGCCAATTGTCATATCATTATGATATGGACCAACAAGTTATGGTTGCGAGGTGGATGGCTAAGGATCCACGCCCTGCTATCGTAAATGGTCATGCACACCTATAGGAGAGGCTTTCGTCACTACCTAGAGTGAGGTTTATGACGCATCGATCGGGGGCCCGTTTGTAGTGAAATGCAATCTTCTTAAGGGGCTACCTTGAGGAATGAGACAAACTCAAAAGAGTCACAAGATGGAGTTGCCACCAGATGGATTTAGATTTGGTTCAACCAACTTATAGCATGAGTGCTAAGTTAGTGAAGATCTATTCCCTTAGAGTTTCAAGTTCAATTTTACCATTTCAGTTGAGTTAATTATCCTAGGCAGACAAGCATTCATAAGCATGAAATAAGCACACAATGCAGTATAACATGGTAGCAATCATAGTAAATAAAGCATAACAGATATGGCATGACAATCATAGTACGACATCATGATATGACAATCATGGTAAATGAAACATGGCATATGCATGGCATGTGAGATAATAACATGACATAAGCATGACATGTGAGATGACATGACATATGCATGGTATATGAAATGATGACATAGTATAAGCATGACATATGAAATGATGACATGATATTGGCATGATATGTGAGATAACATTGCATAGGCATGACATGTGAGATGACATGATATAGGCATAACATGTGAGATTACATGACATAGGTATGACATGTGAGATGACATGACATAGGCATGATATGTGAGATGACATGACATGTGAGATGACATGGCATAGGCATGATATGTTATAGCATACATCATATAGCAATGATAAAACGAGCATAATAGCATAAATGAAAAATCATTAATAATGGCCCAAAAAAAAAGGATTGAGGAAGATAGAGGATACATGATGAAATAAAGCTAAATCATATATACCGAAAGAGATAAAATAGAGGCATATTCTATTACAAAGGATCTTCGATGATATAAAAATTTGAGATGTTAAGTAACATCTTCTCCATTCGGGAAAACACCTCAGGCCGTACGAGCCAAAAATACATGAATGAAAATGCAAAATAAATAAATAATCGTCAGTGGTAAATGAAATTTAAGACTAAAATGACCAATTTGATGCCATATGAAAGCATGAATCAAGGGTCAAATTTGATGAATATAATGATAACAATCATAAAAACATGATAATAAACACAAGTCAGATTGTAAAAATCATGTAAAAATAATCAATTTTAGGCAAAATTAATTAGTAGCATAATTGGAAGATTCTAAGATCACATATGGCATCACTTATAAATAAATCAACATCCAATTAAGCTAAATATGTCAAATGACAAGCAAAATCACAATTAAAATGACATTAATTGAGTAATTAAGCAAAATAAGATGATTTAATGGCAAAATCAAAGGAAATTGATCATGGTACAATGAATTAGAGAACTCTAACATCATTCAAATGTTAATTAGAGAATAGTAAATGCATCCAATTAAAACTAATCATATCAATAAGATCAAATTAATAAATTAAATAGGCATTTAACTAGAAAAATCCATTTTGAAGCCAAAATGAATGATGTAGAATCAATATGTAATGAATTCATATCATTAGGGTTCTTGTGAAACCACTAATGCTACTAAAAATTTCAATATGAATCAGAAAACAAGTGAAATCAGGCAAGAAGTCATGAAAATCTTATAAATTTAACATCTATGTGCATTACACATAGATGGATGTATGCAGCATATGAGCTATGTATAGCATATATAAATGGTTATGCACATCACATGCATGTAGAATATGAATAAAATCCATTTTTAAGCAAAAATACAAAGTGAAACCCAAATCTCAGTAATTTTACAATTATTGCAGATCATTCAAGCCATAACTAAGCATTGAATGCTATTATAGCATTCATGATTAAAGCCAATCATTAAAAATAAAGTCAAAAATCACAAACCTATAATGAAATCAAGGAGAAAAGAGAGAAGAATAGACATTTAATACTCATAAAGTAAATAGCTTCTGAAACTCTGATTCTAAAACATGATTAAGGATTTAAGTAAGCTTAATTAGTCTCTAATCCTATATTAATTACTTGATTACGGGCTTGATTAAGTGTTAATTCAATTTGGTAGAGTTTAGGTAGATTTAATTAATTTCAGACCTTCTTTCCATAAATATAAGGTATATATTTATAGAAAAGGGTAATAAGTTATCAAATCAGGGAGGCTTAAAGGCATGTGTGCAAATCAGGGACCTGTACCAAGCCGAATCAAAGAAAACCCAAAGTTGTAATGTACGAGTGAAAAGTTAAGGTCAACAGTTTGCCCCCTGATTAGGATCACTTTAAGGCGATATAAGCAAAAGTCATCAAAGTGAGACCTAATCACCATATGCTTTTTCACTAAAGGCAACTGAAATACTTACCAATGCTCATATCGAGGCTTAATACTTGTGCTAAGGCTTATAAAATACTCATGTTGAGGCTTACAGAATGCTCATGTTGAAGCTTGCATAATGCTCATGCTAAGGCTTGTACAATGCTTGTGCTGAGGCTTGCACAATGCTTGTGTTGAGGCTTGCTAGTTCATATGAGAAAATTAGGATCCACTAGGGATGTATAAAGTGATCTGCTAAGGGAAACTCAATCAAGATGCTCATGCTAAGGCTTGTAATTCCAATAAAGAAGATAATGTAGTCCACTAGTGATATCAAGACTCGTAACCTAATTCTAACATTAGGAACCAGTGCTCAGGCTGAAACTTGGATAATCAACTCCTAGATCAAGGTGAAAAACTAGTGGTTCTGAGGTGATCAACTATCGAATCTATACTCACACTATCAAATAAGTGTATAATATCTTCAAAGATTGCATTTGTGACCTATTGCTATAATATGACACTATTTGGTCAATGGCTTAACCAGTACTCAATTATTTAACTAAAATTGATCATCTGTTATATCAATTTCCTCGGACTAGGCTTAGGATTGTATGTGGTATTAAAAGGTTTCATGATAAATTGCATTTTTTTCAAATGGGTTAAATTATATGTTGCACACATAGCACGTATCGGCCCATACCCTTAACAGGTACAAAGTTCATGTTGTGCATCATCCTCTCCATAGCAGGACTCGATTCTTATGAGTATGACTCAAGTTCCTCGATGATGGAAATCTAAAAACTAATCATGATAAGGACATCGTCTCTAATGCAAGTTAGAGCAACCTCATCATCAGTAATGATGGTAACCAAACCCTCATCAAGCAAAAACTTAATCTTTCGATGCAAGGTATATCATACACCTCCTAATAGATGAAACCATTATTAATCTAATAATAAAGAAAATGATATTAGGATGTCAAGAACTGTGAACTCCACCATTGACTTGATCAGTTTGACAGTCACAGTGGTATTGAAGGTGCCAGTAACCTCCCACTTAGACTCATCATATGCCCTAATGATAGTCTTAAATGGTTTTAAGTCTGAAATCTAAATCTAATCTTAGATAGCTTTAAGTCTGATAGATAAATTATAAGTTTGGGTAACACCCTGAGTGGCAAACATTAATACCAAAACCATTATCCACCTTAATATAAGGAGTGGAGAAGTTCATGATGTACGCTTTAATGAAGAGTTCCTTATTATGTCAAATACCCTTAGTTGACAGATCTACGTCTGAGAAAATAATCATGCTAGACTTCAACTATTTATTCATCAACTTACTCTTCATGCTGAAAGCAGAGGTAGATGGAGAAATCCTCATGCTAGAAAGTACCTTAACGATAACATGTCAATGTTATTAAGAATATAGCACCAAGTCTCAGATAATAATTTTAGCCTATATCTTCTTCAGCTGTTTAATCATAACATTCTCGGGCTGAGCAATCTCTTTACCTTTATGGAGTTCGAACATTACTCAAACCAACCTCATCCTTGACAGGTCCAGCCTCAATTGGCTTTTTTGGAGCATTCAACTTCTTCTTAAGGTTGGGAGGAGTGAATACCTTATCATTTCGGGTCATGTTACAAACTTGAGAAGACATCTTATTGGCACCCAATCCCTTCTATTGCTTAGGAGCCTTAGGCATTGGCTTGGTTTTCTTAAGAGTCTCAATTGACTCACCCTTCTTCAACTTCTAATCCTCTCCAAATTAAAGCTTAAAGGAATCCTAAGTAACTATAGACTTATCCTCTAAACTATCATACCATATCTTAATGGTACTAATATCAAACTCATCATCGGGCTACAAGGTGATAGTAAGTAACTGAGCCATCTCCTCACTACTGAGAGGAGAGAAGGAGTTAAGAACCAAAGATTTTGGAAACTTGAACTAGATCATATAGGTGCGATTAGCTTTCTGGTAGTTAGATAACTAGTTTGCTTTAGTAAAAGATTTGGATTTCTTGGGATTTGCAAACTCACCCAAATTAATAAGGTCCTAAATGACATACCTAAGAGAGCGACAGCTATCAATGTTATGGTCATAGTATTGATAGTAGTGACAGTAGGTTTTGGTGTCTACTAAGGGTAGGGGTGGTGTTTAAAAATTTAGCTCAAGTGGTTTGATGAGCTTAGCTTTTAGGAGATGCCTAGAAACCTTGGAAAGTGGAATCCCAAGATTTAAGAACCTCCGGGTTTAGGTAGTGTTTTGGAGTATGAGGTTTGATGTTTGTCAAGCATTGATGCAGTAAGATTTATGTTATATTTGGGTGTATGTGGTGGTTTTAGGTTTAATGAAGGAAGGCTTCTTCTTCTTTAACCCCTCAGTCTATTCAATCCACTAGCCAACTGAATAGATGTCCTCAAAAGTATGAAAAGTATGATGCTTCAACTTGGTACAGTGGCAGTGACCCTATAATAAGCCTATTGATCATGTCTGACTAGCGCAACCTTATCCATCCATTAGCTAAAGTAGTCCATGAACAACTCATTAGCTTTCTGCTTTACCATCTTCAAATCCAGCAGAGTAACATCAAATCAAGATTTGAACCCATATTGCTTACAAAATGTTGTGCAGAGAGGCTTCCACTCTAGCATGGTTGCCTTATTGAGACTATGATAGTAGACTAGTATTGGTCCCTCTAGTGAGATAAAGAATAGTTAGACAATCTGCTCATCCAAGAATTCTATAGTACTCATCATCATGGTGTAGGTCTTTAGATGATTCTTTAAATCCCCAATCCTGATGTACTTAGGAACATTTGGGAGCTTGAAATTAGTAGGCAGCCCCTTGATAACTCAAACTGAGAACTCATTAAAATCTAGGTCAGACCTCATTCCGTTTGTCTTCATGATAGGCTATAGTTGTTTTATCTTCTATTCTAGTGTAGAGGTCTCAAACTTACAGATGTCATGCATATGGAGTGAGACATCATCATTTGTCTCGACATTGTATAGGTTGACTGCCTTCCCCTTATCCTTAATGGGAGTTAGTGGGGTGATAAAATCTCCAAGACTAAGAGCCTCCTGAATCTGCTATTGTAGGAGAGTCTTGAAGTTGTTGGATAAGAGTTTGACTATAGACTAATCAATTAATTGTTGAACAGCAACGAGTGAGGCATGATCAAGCATAAAGAAGATGGTCTTAGAAGAAGAAGCAATATTCTTATAAGGCTGTGGATCTTACATATTTTTGCATATGATAGAGAAAGTTAGCATAGATGTATGTGTATGCATATGTAATTGCATGTGATGCACGTGATGCAACACGTAGGATGTATACATGACCTATGCTAGGAAACATCCAGCATTATGGCTGCAAAAGAGAGTCGGTTAGTGAAAAATCATGCATGAGCATGTATTATGCATGTTGGATAAAAAATATGAAAAGATTAATGAACATTTAGCACATAACAACATACATTGCCACCCTTATACCTTGACAAAGATTGATTAGTCCAAAATCTCTTAAGTAGGATACTAGCTCGTAGTTACATTAAGAACTTAAGGCTCAATACTCTCAGCATGTGAGGCAAACAAAATGATTATCATTCCCTGATCATATAAAGGATTATGGTAGAAATCTGACAGCATTTCAGCATGATCATATTACTATGATAAGAGAATGCCACATGAATAGGCATGAGGTTATGAAACCAATGAAGAATCATGAAAGGATTTTGACTTTTAGTACATCAATTTGGCATGATCATATTGCTATGATAAGAGAATGCCATTGAAATAGGCATGAGGTTATGCATAAAATCATGAAAGACTTCTGACTCTTAACAAAGCAATACAAAAACAGAAAATAGGTTGGATTTAGGTAAATCCACAAATAAGATAAGGTATAGATCCACATAGCATGCGAACAAAATGGTCTTAGTTTTGGAATGTTCTTATGGTTAGCTACATAGGTTTTAGTCCGGTAAGAATAAGCTAAGATCCCCCATCACATTTTCCATAACTTATCCAACTTAATTGAATCATTGATATTGGACTATACCTAGCATCTATCCATTCAAGGAATCATCGATAGTTCTTAATACAAGGCAATAATTGGTAAAGGCAGATTTACTTTCCCAAGAAGTCGAATGAAGTCCAAGGTATTCACTCACCTACAATCACCAGTTTGACATGGGAAAAATTATGGTGGGTAGATGCAATAGTGTATGTAATATGTAATGTAACCAATTTGACTAGAATGGGAAAATCAATATGAAACTCTAAGATTCAATGCCACTACTCTTTCACCATAGGTCCTTAGTGGAGTCACCATTATAGGCAAGGCTTTTACCGTAACTTAGAGCAACGCTTGCAATAGACGACACCGGGGGCCTACTTGGAGTAAAAGTGTGGCTTTCTCAAGGGGGTATCTCGAGGAATGAAATAGACTTAAAAGAGTCATAAGATGGAGTTACCATCGGATGGTTTTAAATTTGATTCAACTGACCCATAGCATGAGTGCTAAGTCAAATCCTTCAGAGATGGGTTTGGGTGGTGAAGATCTATTCTCTTAGAGTTTTAAATTCAATTTTACCATTTTACTTAAGTTAACTATCCTAGGTAGGAGAGCATTCATAAGCATGAAATAAGCACACAATGCAATATGGCATGGCAATAATCATAGCAAATATAGAATGGTGAGTATGATATGGCATGACATTATGATATGATAATCATGGTAAGTAAAACATGGCATAGGCATGGCATGTGAGATGACATGACATAGGCATGACATGTAAGAATGATATGGCATAAGCATGACATGTAAGAATGACATAGCATAACATGACATGTGAGCAATGATATAGCATAGACATGACATGTGAAAGATAACATGACATAAGTATGATATAGGCATGACATGTAAGAATGACATACGCATGATATGTAAGAATGATATAGCATAGCATGACATGTAAGCAATGACATGGCATAGGCATGATATGTAAAAGATGACATGATATAAATATGATATATGAGAAGATGACATGACATAGGCATGACATGTAAAAGATGACATGACATAAGAATGATATATGAAAGATAACATAATATAAGTATGACATATGAAAAATGACTTGGCACGGGCATTGTATGGCATGGCATCATATAGCAATGATAAAATAAGCATAACAACACAAATGAAAATTAATAATGCTTGGAGAAAGGAAGAGATAAAGACAGGGGAATATACAATGAAATAAGGCTAAATTAGACATACAAAAAAAACCAATAAAATAAAAGCCTATTCTATTATAAAGGAACTTTGATGATATAATTTTGAGACATTAAGCAACATCTCCTTCACTCAAGGAAATAGCCTCATGCAACACGAGCCAAAAATGTACAAATGGAAAATGTAAACAGATAAATAATGTTAGGCAATAAATGAGATATAGGACACGAATGACCAATTCTATGCCATATGAAAGCATGAATCAAGAGTTAAAGTTTGATGATTATAATGGCAACATTCATGAAAATGTAACAATAAACACGAGTCAAGTCATGAAAATCATGAAAAATAATTAATTTTAGGCAAAATTGAGTAAAAGCATAATTGGAAGATTCTAAGATATCATGTGACATTACTATTGACATTGCATTTTTGCCCATTGCATGTGCATGCTTAGTTGCCCCTTTTGGGCACATATTACAACTTATTTCCTTATTAAGATGGCTTAATATGGGTTCTCATTCCTATAATTAAGTTGCATACATGGCTTTTATGCCATCATATATCATTTTGGCTTATGGTATAACCTCCATTTGGCTTATGTAAGGTGGTATCCTTGGTAGGCCTCCCTGCACATGCATGCTTAATTGCTCCTTTTATGCACGTATTGCAACTTATTTCCTTATTGGGATAACTTGATACAAGTTATCATTCATAAAATTAAGTTACATACATGAGTTTTATGCTATTAGATGTCATTTGGGCCTTTGGTTTACTTACCACTGCACACACATATCATTATACCATGTCATTCATATGTCATGTCATTTTACTATATCATCACTTCACATGTCATACATATGACATGATATCCAAATGCCATATAGCCTTACATGCCACTTTACTTGTTATATTATTCTATAACATATTATAATGTATGCTTACTATTATGCTTTTGCTTGCTTGCTTGCCTAGGGCAATTAGCTCCAACTATAATGGTAAAATCAATCTTGGAAACTTATAGAAATAGATTTTTACTACCCAAACCCATCTCTAAAAGGTTTAATTTAGTGCTCATACTATGGGTCAGTTGAATAAATTTAAAGTCATCTGATGATGACTCTGTTGTGACTCTTTTAAGTCTATATAATTTCTCAAGGTAGCCACTTAAGAAGTCCATGCTTTCATTCTAAGTGCATCCTCAGTCTATGAGTATCGTAAGCCTCACTCTGGGCTGTGGTAAAAACGCTGCTCATAGTAGTGACTCTTCACTAGAGATACATGGTGAAAGAGTGGTAGCATCTAAAAGTTTCCATATCAATTTTCCCATCATAGTTGGATTAATTGTATGCATAATGTAAATAGTTTACGTTTGTATACACCACCCTTGTCTTGAGTCAAGCTGGTGATTGTGGGTAAGTGAGTACCTTAGACTCCATTTGACTCCTTGGGAAAATGAATCTACCTGCACCACTCACTGCCTTGTACTGTTGACTATTAATGATTTCTTAAACTGATAAATGCTAGGTATAGTCCTAACTTGTTCCAGTAAGTTAGATAGGTTGTAGATAACGTGGTAGGGGACCTTAACTTGTTCTTACTGGACTAAAGCCCATATAGCAAACCATAGCAACTGTGAGCGCCCGATTTCTGTCGGGGCCCAGAGCGAGGCTTGCAAAAGTCACAGACCGGGGACCGCACTTGGAGCTAAAGCACAGTCTTCCTAAGGGGTTCCCTTAGGGAATGATACGGACTCGAAAGAGTCGCAAGGGAGTCACCACCGGATGGTTCCGGATTGGTCCAACCGACCCATAGCATGAGTGCTAGTTAAACCCTTCAGAGATTGGGTTTGGGTGGTGGAGAT